>JAJHUR010121442.1:5320-15644 GCA_027495735.1 Lutjanus campechanus | reverse complement strand
AAACAAACAAACAAGAAAACATATCTAGTCTCTTATTGCATTATAACAAGACATTTTTCAGCTATGCTAGTAGCATGACTCTGGGGATTGTAATGTCAGTATGGCAGCTGGTCAGTTGGACCAGCACTTTGGTCTTTGAGCTTGAGACCCATAAGAGAAATTTGATGTCTCCCCGGGACCCAAACTTTCCACATTTGGGACAAGCCCGCAAGTTGGGGATAAAATGTCAGAATGTCAATCGCAGCTAGCCAGATAATGTAAGTAATCATGGCTGCCACTGAAAAGTAATGTTAGCTTGTTAGTTACTTCTTTACTATTTTAATTAGAAAATGATTTCCCATATCATAGTATTGTTGTTACATCTACTCTGCCCATCGGCAACACATTTTAGGTTGTGACCCTAAGTCCGAGAAATACCGGTCTGAACTCAAATATCTTTACAGGATGGGTTGATGTAAAATCTTTAGAAGACGTGGGTTTTATGAATCCAGCTGACTTTGGGGATCCCTGTCTTTTCCTGCAGCGCCGCCTCACATTTGAGACGCCGGATGTTATTTGGTATTTGACTCAAATGACCTCACTTATATTGGTATAGCAACAGTGTTGGTAAATAGTTAACTGACATATTTAAAAGAAGATTAAGTAATCTTGTTATCGGTTGTTGTTGTAGTTGTTGTTGTCTTAAAGCCTCTGTCTATAGAACTAGAAATTTTCCGACTTTGGGGCTCCTAGCAGTGGCTTCAGAATACACTGTAACAGACAGCACTGTAAAAATACAGGACATGATGTTTTTCCCCACTGATAACATCAGTTAATATGGAAAGATGGACCTCATGAATAATTCAGAATTCACTCTTGTATGTGGAAAAATGACAACATTCATCTTATCTCGAATAGGTAAAGACATTACAGTCTTCAATTGAGATAAGTATTGCCTGCAGGTGGACTGCGGGGAGACACTTCCAGAATTTGCTCATTTACATCATCAGCTCCATTTACACAGGGTATGTCCCAATTTTTTTTCTACCGCTCTCTCCTTCTTTCTCTCACCGCTATTTATTCTGCTTCAGGAATCAAGCCAGGCGAGATGAGGTAAAGCCGGATGGGAGAGAGATAGAGAGACTGTGTGAACTTATCTGTTTTTGCATGAAAGATGAAGAGTCAATTAATAATGACTGTGCTTCTGAGGAGCCTCTAAAAGACACATTTTATTCAGCGTATATTAAGGTAAGTTGCCATCAACTTTCAAGCCACTCAACCTTGAAAGTTTGTGTGGAAACTCTTGACTTAGGAGTGGCTTGTTGAGGTACACTCAACCATATGGAAACGTCTTTTAAACTAAAATAACACTCCACTACTTATATGCAAAATATCCATAATATGCTAATATGCACCCTCTAGTGTGTCCTGGGTCTGCCCTGCCGTACTGCTGTAGATAAACTAGGGCATCTTTAAAGGGGTGGTTCAGATTATTTCAAGTGGAGTTGTATGAGGTACTTACTCAGTCTGTATATTACAGTACAGTAGATGTCAGTTGGCACAGCCCCAGTTTGGAGAAGCAAAGAGGAGCACCAGCAGGGAACTTAAGAAATGTACTGCTGTGGACAGGATCAGCAACAAAAGGTATTTTAGCTACTTAAACAAGGTCAACCTATTATCAATATAAATTTAAGTGTATGCTTTATTTTTTCACAACTTTGCCGTCAAACAGCCTTTTCCAATGAGAAACCTCTATTATGCTAGCCAAATGTCACTCTCTCAAAATCAACCAAACTCCATAGTTGAAATCAGTGATTTTACCTTGCAGAACACAGAAGTTGCTGGTCTACCGCTCCTTTGATCTGGTAGTTTGTTGGTGTTATTGTGTAACTTTGGTGTTTTAAAAGTTTAGTTCAGATTCACTAAAGTCACACAATGACGCAAACAAACTGACAGATCGAGGCAGTGGTAGAGCAGCAACTCTTGTATTCTTCAAAGTAAAATGATTTCATGTATGGAGTTTGGTTGGTGTGGAGAGCAGTCTTTGGCTTCTACAAGAGAGGTTTTCTCTCAGAGTAGTAGAAAGTAGAGTGGTGAAAATGTTCAAAATATAGTGTAGTGTGTACTTGAACTGAAGTAGATTTTTTAGATGGACCTTTTTTTAAGCAGCTAAAATACCTTTTGTTGCTGACCCCATCAACATTAATACACAGCTTACACGCGTTCTGAGCTGGTACTCCACTCTACTTTTCCAAACTGGGGGCATGTTGACCACCACCTACTGTACACTGACTGTCACTAAGTACCTCATGCAACCCCACTTCAAATAATCCAAACTATCCCTTTAATAGGGACTTGGACTACGTAATGGAAGATTTTTTTACCAGGTTCTTCCACTGTATTCAGTGTGCAGAATTACACTGTATAATATTCCAGTTCTATAACACTGAAATTAACACGTTTGCGTTCATCAGATGATGCC
Organism: Lutjanus campechanus; assembly: GCA_027495735.1. Taxonomy (NCBI): domain Eukaryota; kingdom Metazoa; phylum Chordata; class Actinopteri; order Lutjaniformes; family Lutjanidae; genus Lutjanus; species Lutjanus campechanus. The sequence goes on along the minus strand of JAJHUR010121442.1, from coordinate 13,183 downwards.
ACTCGCCATTGGACTTTACTAATTAATCCTCCTGAAATGAATGAATCTACACAAAGGAAGTCAGTATGGTATGGTGTTTTTTTTTTGCCTTTGACTTTCACAGTTGCTGAAAATAACTGGCACTTTGAGTGGGTGTTAATCCGCACATGTGAGCAAATGATCTTGTATTCTCCTCTTCCTCATTTTTCATGCACACAGTGGGAAACTGTACCAGGCGAGTCTAGGCTGTGTGGGTTAGGTAGAGTATACACACCCCAGGGAGGGCGCCCATGAAAACCATTTTGGAGTCAAGTGCTATTAGAGCTATGAATTTTTCAGTAGATGTATAACCTTAAATAAACTTACATTCAGTCCAGTTAAATTTGTGTCATCTCTTTCAGCTGCCTCTTCACTACAGATAGAGTAGATTTAGATTCAGATTTAGCATTTTTTTCCCCCATCTTACCTGTTTCCCAACTGCTCACATATGCACAAACTATGGAAATAATAAACTCTTGTGTCTTCTGTATCTGGCTAATGATCAAAAAGTTTGTATAGCGGTTGATTTGTGTTTGTCTAAGACAGCAAATTCTGTTCATTAAGCCTCCCAGAATGCTTTGATCAGCCAGTTTTTCCCCGTCATAACTGAGTAAACATGTAAAAATTGTGTCAGTGCGCCATTTCCATAGAGGAAAAGGGAATCTAGGGGGGGTAGAATGGCTCATTTCAGAGGGAGGACTAAAGACAAATAGAGGTCAGAGAGACCACTGGTGCCCACTTGTTTTGCTCACAAAGACAAAACAAAAAGCCAGGCAAAATTGAATCCAGGGTGTAACGTGAAGACTTGTCCCAAGTGAACAAGGTAAACAAGTGTTGTTGTCGATGTGAGGAGCAGAAATTGGAGCTTACTTCTATCAACCAGCACGCCAGGCCCAAGTACCTCTTAATAAAACTGCGTCAGCAGGGAAATTGTAAACCCCAACAGAAAACCTCGGAAAACCAAAACAGGGCAGGGGGTTCATTTAATTATTCCCACCAGTGGACAACCAGCATTTAAAACAGCATGTAAGGTTATTTCTATCAATTCCTGCCTGCATTTAAACTAAAATCTTTCCACCTGCAGGTCCAGGATTAGTTAGTGCTGAGATCAAATTTAACAGATGAGGCGAGGCAGTGTAATATATTTCCTGTGTTGATCTCATCAAAGATTAATGTGGACTGCACATGGCTTATGCTGCAACTTTTGCATCTGTAAAAGAACAAACAACATAGTTTTGATCTAATTTTGTTCATAAATGTGGGAACACTTACTCCAGGCGACTTCCTGCTCCTTTAAGCATTGCATTAATTGTGTTTGTTTAGTGCTGCAGTAACCTAAAACCTTTTGCAATTTGGGAGTTTGTTTAAGAGAGGCTGTTTCTATGCTTGGTGCATCGGTTAAGTGTACATATTTCTAGACAGGAGGGTCACTTCATTATTTTTAAAGTATCCCCTTAGGAGTTATGGCCTGTAGTAGAGCGGAAAAGATTAAATAAGATCTATTTTTCTTTAAAAATGAGTCATGGTGTTCACTGTTTGTCCGTGATTCTTACCTAAATGTTCAAGAAAGAGCACAGACACGCAAAGCTACTTAACAACAGAGTGGCTATTATATATTTATGATGTCATTCCACTTTTTCTCCTTCCCTTGTCTACATATCAAAACAGCTCCCATGTGAGGTATAAATTAGGATTCCTTCAGAGAAGTCAAACAGTTGTATACAGAAGCAGCAAAGACACTCTGAAGTCTTTTGTGGAAACAGCGTCACCAGTGGAGTGATATCACTTGTTTCTTTAAATGTCAGTTTGGATTGAATTTTCCATTTAGGCTGAAGGGAAGCTCTCATTTATTCAGTTGAATTATATTAGAGGTTGGTGTATTTGGTTGTGAGAACCATTTATATCAGTGAGCAGTAGGCTAAATAATAGAAACACCTGTCAGTATAATACAATGCAGTTCAACTGCACTGCAAACTGAAGCCTCCAGAATGATAATAAAATTGAATCAACACCTCTCTAAAACAGTTTCAACACATTATTTATTGAAAATACATATATTTTAACTTTCATGACGGCTGGATTTATCGCAGGACTGTTGTATTACACTACTTTAGTTTCAATAAACTGGCAGCTGAGCGTGCGTCACATTACGGATGATAAAGACGCTCCAACTGCCATTTCACAGAGACTTAAATGAGCATGACTTTTTCAGCAGCGCTGCTTCACTTTACAGTATCAAGCATAGCGTGTCGGTGAAGATTATCAGTCATCCGGCTCATGGTATTCACTGTGAGCTGTTGTAAGTGGCTGGACTTTGCTTTAGGTTCTTTAAGATGTTTCACCTCTCATCTGAAGGTGAAACGTCGCATCTTGTTCTGAAGAAGCCTCTTCTTCAGTTCTGATGAATTCTCTTGCATGAGATCTGAAATACGTTCTCGAACCTCAAGCAAAGTCCAGTTTCATACAAGAGCTTGCGGCAAATATCTAGCATAGTGTTATATCAGGCTGACGCTCAATCATATCAATCATATCATGTAGGTGTAGGGCACGGCCATTATAACCTGGAACCCTGGCACCAGACAGAAATGTTAATATTGGACAATTCTGCAAAGTCCTGGATTACATCCAGTGACTGTGTTTTTGTTGTTGTTGTTTGTTTATGTGGAGGTGGGTGTGGTTTAGCAGTCAGCTGCAGGAGAGAGAGAGAGAGAGAGAGAGAGAGAGGTGTGGGTGGATGGCTCATGAGAGTAGTGTCAGGTGAGCTGATTGGCACAGCTGCTGCTAGTTTTCCTGATTTCACTCTCCCCTTTTTTCATGCAGCAGTGTGCCGGCCCTCAGAAGACTTCTGCTCACACAAAGAAGAGGAGCTCTGGCTGAGATTTCTGTCGAACAGAACGGACTGGAAGATGTGTGCTGCAGGAGGCTGGCAGCCACCGGCACGTGTCACGTGTTGGTGATTTATGTTATTGTGTCCTGAGCAGGAGTCTCAAAATAAGAGTACTGTATATTTGTCTGAGAGTTGGATCTGTGTGTTTGTAGCTGTCTCTCTACCTCCATGAGTTCCCCAGCAGTTTGTTTAGTTGTTTTATGTTTTATGTCCAGGGACAAGTTTTTTTTATATTTTAACTTTCTATAATATTTGCTAGTAGCATACTGTGTGGTTAAGTTTATGGAAAGACTTATTAATAGAAATTTGGTTAGTATTAGGTAATTAAAACTATTGGTTGCAATTACAATTGCAAGTCTGTGATGGGAACTCTGCTCTTCTGCATGACAGACAAGCCACATCCCATCCATCACCCTGACCTCCACCTCACTACATAAAGGGCATAGCACTCTCCTCACTGGCACTGAATAGACGATGCCATTGGACGAAAGATAGTATGACTCACAGGAAGTAGGCTGTTGGAATAAGGCTGCTATTGGCCAACTGTTGTTTTCAAAGTCCTTGATGCTACGTGAAACAACAACAACAACAGCAACAAGGTCCAAAGGACCCTAACCTGGTCCCTAGCTGTATGAATGCTGTTAGCAAACAAGCTAGCAGCTGTTATCTTTTCCTTTTCAGGGATTTGGACATTTTAATCCCAGGGCTTGTCTCCCCATGTGCAAATGTTCCACCAAAACAAGTTACACCCTGACAATGTTTTGCAAGATCACTGTCACTGCATACTGGGCTTAACACCACCTAAGACGATTATGATTGATTTAAAGAAATACGAAGAAGCCAGAGCAGCCAGGGCCATGGAGATGGGTCTGACCGAGACTAGATATAAATCATTAGGTACAGAATTGTCCACTTTGTATGTTACTGCTGGAGATACCGGGCTGCCTTCTTATGGATAGGTTTTTGGTATTGTTGCTTTAAGTAATATGTTTGTGTTATTTTTGAAGGGGAGTGGTTGTCATTGCTTCTCAGATTCTTTGAGAGCTCCACAAAGAGCAGAGAATTTTCTGCCAAATATAGCTGCCAAACCATGTGCTACAAATGGTCAATTACTTGATATAAATGACTCTGACCTGGGAGCTGCCCATTACAACCACAGCACTCTGCAGCTCCACTGGAGAACAAAACACATTTCTTGTGTTCATAATCTCACGCTGTGCTTTTAACATGGGAGATCTGTGCTTCTCTCATGTTGTCTCTGATCTCTGTAGATTGATATGGGAATGGATGTTTGGTAAATCTGTGATAGCTTTTTTGTGGTTGCTGCAGAACAGAAGCAGTATCTACTGTTACAGTATGGTCAGCCAACATCGCTGCCCTCATTTGTTAGTCTAATCAATTTCCCTCCTGTGAGGCAGAGAACATCCCAAACCACGCCGTCTTGCACCAACTGAAACATTTCTGTGTGTAAAGCAGCAAGTTGTGGCAGGATATTGGATGCAACATTTCAATTAGTAACTGTCCAGTCAGTACAGTCTGAACATCATACAACACCCTCAACCTTTAGATCCTTGATTTAGATAAGAAATGAAAAGAAAAATCAAAGACAGTCGAGACTGGGGGATGTTTTGGTGATCTGCTGTTTACTGATATTATAATCAGAACACTAATGGATACCATAATCTGATATGTAATTATTTTAACCTTTAGGCGCTCCTTGAGCATCTTATTAGTCATCACTGAGCAGGCTCTTAATGGCAAGCTCTGCATGCTTTTAAATGTAAATGAAACATCAATGTCTTCAGTGATGTAGCTTTGTACAGATTTGTGCTGAGGATGTAGAAAGATATTTAGATGCATGTTAACAGACGGTGGTCTTAATGTAATGGCACTGTGTATGTATCAGCTAATGAGTTCTTGCTATATATACAGCAGATATGTATCTCTTTCAGCAGTATTCAGACATTAAAACAGTTATGATACAGTATCATTGCATGAAATGTGCTGCCCAAGTAATAATATGATAAACTTTATTTATATAGCACCTTTCATACAAGAAGAGCAGCTCAAAGTGCTTTACACACAAAAAAATGCATCAAGTGTGTAACACAATAAAGACATTTAATACACGTAAAACGGGTAGAATGCCATAATTGAATAAAATAAGATGGAAATAAAGCACAAGTGCAGACATGACTACACCTGAACACAGCAGGTGGCAAATCTTTAATAGAGTAGCTACTACAGTACAAGGAGTTTTTAACTGGTTTTGAAACTGTCTTAATGTATCACTGATGCCTTTATGTGTCCTATATAAGTTAACAAGATCATCTGTGAGAAGATTGGTTATTTCTGTATTGTTATTCTTAATGGCTGCCACTGGAGCAGATTTTCCTTAAATCAGATGGAACGAGCCCGTGTTTAAATTTTCCCAGGCAGGCTTACAGCAAGTAATACAAAGAAAGAAGATTTTTATTTAGATTATTCTATTTCTGACGTTATATTTTGTGGTTATTGTGGTGGAAATGCTGACGCTTTTGTCCACAGGGGCCTCCAAAATCAACAGAATATTAAAGTTCTGTCTAGTAGCTTTAATTTTATTCCAAGTTTAGGCATTAGACTGCTGCAATTAACAGACAACTGCCTGATCAAAAGCTACAGTGTACATTATAGCCGAAGAGAATCAAGCCATTTAGAATCTGAGAAGGAGAACAAAAAGGCTAATTTAAATTGAAACACATATAAAAAGCATTAAAACGCTTGTTTGCTTGGCAGTATTCATCTGAATGTCCTATGAAACCTATATCTATTTCAACAGAATGTTCTGTTGAGTTATATTGTTCTCATATATTCATAACAGTACATATAAATAACAGTAACTTTTGCATTTGGTTTAAATGATTTCCAATTAATTGCAGTCCATCCCAGTAAATTGCAGTGAGACTGATCTGCTCTATCTGGAGACATAAACAAGTGGTGCTTCTAGGTGCTTCTGCCTTTACTACAAAGAACCTGGTGCATTTGTTCTTCTGTATCCATTACAGTGCTGCTCTGAATAACGCAAGCTCGCAGAAATCTGATAATTGTAGCCCTTAAAAAAAATAAATAAAAGATAGCTGACTACAAAGAATCAGTCTCTGCGGGGAATTTAAAAAATCACTAATTGTGTAGAAGAATATTCGGAATATGCAATGTAATGTCAACAATGCACATCTGAAAATCCTTTCCTCTATTTTAACACTTCTATTCTTGTGCAGACTGATCAATACTGAACAATGAATGGATCTAACACACACCCAGCAGCGTCCGACAAAGAACCATTGACCAGTGGCTGGTCTTTTAGACCAAAGGATGCAACTATGTGGTTCAGCCAAAATATTTTTGGATATTAAGTGATGCCCATCCAATTGAGCTCAACAAAGCATTTCCTTTATCTTGGATGTGATTCATCCTGTTCATTCATTGACAAATTCAGTGTATTAAAATCAGACAGATTCACTGCGGGTATCAGGTAACACTGCTGTCTCACCAAAATACTTTTTGTGTTCTTCACACTCTCCTCTGTAACATGCAAATCCCAACAAATGATGTATCTTTCTACAGATGAACTATTCACACCTCCAGGGCTTTCCAATTCGGGGAAAATGCCCGAGCTCAGCAAAAAGCAGGCGAGATATGGCTGTAAATAAGAAAGTGATGCAGAAACAGGGAGGAGGGATGAGTGCTGATGGGCAAGCACAACCTTCTCCTTACAAGACAGTTCATTAAACACCTTTCACAGCCGCCGTGGCACTACGCCTGGAATGAAAAGCACGATATAAGCTCATGCAGGTCAAGGGGTCAACCTACTATTGAAGTCCGCTGATAAATGCTGAGGCAGGAGGGAGTGAACACCCACACACCCGGCAACCTGGGGTTATCGGAGTCACCAACTGTATTACATTCATCTAGAGATTACTTTATCTCCTCTGGAATACATCTGGTCCTCCGCCTTGTTCTGTCCCTCACATGTTGTCACTGTACACTTGAATTGGAAATAATGAAGAAGAATATTAAAAGGAGAATCAACACTGTGGAGTGTTTGTGCAACACTGAGTAGATTGTCCTTCAGAGCTAATGTGCCACTCGCTAAGATAAGTTGGCTTTGTCCTATTTTCCAGAGCAGTCGGATCCAAAGTGTTACATCACTGTTGTGGGATAATTTAATTTCCTGAAATTAAAACACAAGAAACAAAAAATGAGGGGGTCATCTGTCTTATGGGGTTCTTACAGCATTTGTCATGACACAGTAATTAAACGAGTTCTTTCTAATGAGAATTCACAGGGCTATAATTTCCAGTGTAGCAAATGTAGCCATATAGATAAGCAGCCTGCAAGTTTTGATGGACTTTTTGTGGGGCATACCACTGACAGAGAGGCAAATTAATGACCTCCCTGGAGAGTAGAACTGGTGTATGGGGAGGCTTATAAATAGAGCAATGGTATGATGGAAAGTCTGTGATATCTGTGTGTGACTCTGACGACCCAGTAAGACTGGGAGGAAAAAACTCTTCTTGGGCTGAAGCAGGTACATTGTTAGAGTTAATCACAACCCCTGCTGTTACATACAGATCTGTTTAACCTGCTCAAGAACAATAATGCTGATGTTAATCTGAGGATGATGGAGAGAGTTGACACATTTACTGAACCAACAAATTTACTAAGCATGAATGCCTGGTCACTGCATTGTTCAATAAGGGGAAATTCTGCGCCAAAATCAATCGATTTCAATGGACCTTGATCAATAACGAGCCATCTTAACAGTGGTGACCTTTGAGGGACAGGACGGTCCAAAATGGAGGACAAACCATTGCAGTGTATTAGCTGTTGCACCATCTATTTTTTATTTAACCTCCTCTGCTGAATTATAAACTGCTCCACAGAAGAGGAATGGTTTCAGTTATGAACAGTTATGACAC
>JAJHUR010121440.1:0-23970 GCA_027495735.1 Lutjanus campechanus | reverse complement strand
AGATATATGTGTGTGTATATATATATATATATATATATATATATATATATATATATATATATATATATATATATATATATATATATATATATATATATATATAAATGTTGTAAATTAATAGTTTTTATTAGGTGACTATATGTGTCACCTAATAAAAACAATTCTGTGCTCTACGCAGCCACTTTGAAAAGGCTTCTTTAAAAAAAAAAAAGAAAATGGATCTCGGTTAAACCAGAACAAAAAAAAGAAAAGTATAATTTACTTTATTAAAGTAGGTGGCACAGACAAAATCAAATGCTCAGATTAACAGGACTAACTCTTTTCAAACCTTGAGCTCATATTTTCTGTTTATAGAGCCTCAGACCAAAGGCACTGTAGTCAAATTTACAACTAAAACTACCACATGAAAATATCCACTGTTATTGATGCCAGTACAAAGTGAACCAAACCCACCTCTCGAAAATAAGTTATTTCTCCTTTTTCGTGCCTGGTTATTATATCACAGTGGTGTAGAGTAACAAAGTACATTCACTTTTAAGTACTTAAGTACAATTCTGGGGCAAATGTTGTTCTTATTACTACATTACACACCACACACATTTTTTATTTGACAGCTATAGTAACTAAATGCTTTGCAAAATATGAGAATATAAAATATGATGCACTGATATGCAGTATAGCATATAAATTAGCTCCACTTCAACAACATTAAAATGTTGCTCACATATGAAAGCATCAGTAGTAAAAACATTACCCGATAATCCAGTAATATATTCAATTATATAACACTGACAGGGGGGCATTTTGTATTGACTACTGGTGCTTCAACTTTTGAGGCTTTAAATATATTTTGCTGATCATGTGTTCTTGTACTTGAGTGATTTTTTTTTTTTTAATGCATCTGTCCACTGGACCTCCGTGATGGCACCAGACAGGAGACTTGTGGTTCAGCTGCACACCCTGTGTAAAATATGAGAAGAGAAGAGGAAGAGGAGGAAGCACAGAGGCATGGCAACACAGAAACAACACAAAGCCGAGCCCAAGTCCTTTTAGAGCTGCAGGGATTGAAAGGATGTGACAGCTACAGATTTCCTCTACAGTCTATAGTTTTCTCTGTGTTCTTTCTTTGTCTAACAACAGAGCCTGACAGACTTATGATTAAATGACCAATTGTAATCAGGTTTTCTAAAAACTGTTGTTTACAAGACATCCATGCACTGTAAAAAATCATACAGGAATTGAATGGATTCATCTTTTCTCATGAACTTAACATGAATATACAAGATTTATTTATTCAAATTAATCAAACTTAAAATTTCCACTATTTATTATTGGAACACTTTAAATACATGAGTTTTTCTACCTTGAAGTCTTTTGACTTGAGATGATGAGCTGAATGAATGTGATGTACAGTGCAGACATCATGTTGATGAGTTGTGTTGACATAATAATGTTGTTAATTACGTCAGACTAATATTGTGTGTAATTTAGACTCAAGAAAATCTAATTGGAGCAACTTAATTTTTTAAACAGTTGTCAACTGAAAAACGTGTGTTCAGCATTATGATGATTAAGTAATGACACTAACAATCCCTTGAATAATGTGGGAAAACTAGTTGGAACTACTCTTAAGTTTAACTTAAGAGTAATCAACTTAAAAACTTGTGAAACGAAGAAAAGCTAATTCTCCAGACTCAGTGTAGTTTGTTGGTTGAACTTAACTTCAGAAGTTGTCATAATTCAGAAGGATTGATTTGAACTGTTGCGTTATTTATTTATGTATTTATTTTTTGTTGTTGTTGAGCCAAAACATTTGTTTTTAGAGAGCGTGTGTGTGTGTGTCTAAAACACTTGAAGATAAGTCACGGTTGCTTGCTTAATGAAAACACTGTGAACCTCTGTGAAATCAAATTTGTTTACAATTGTCTGTGCAAGTGAAGAGTTGTTGTTTCAACTTAATACCTTAAGCTTACTGAATGTGTTTTCTTAAATACAACTGAATTACTATCAAGTCTGTTTGACTAGAAATGTTTAGGCCTACTTGTTTTGAATCATTACAATAACTTGTTTGTTCAAATTCTGTCAACTAAAAAAAAAAGAGTTAAAATTGAGTATATTTTTTACAGTGTATGGGGTGTACCAAATAGCCCTGCACATTCAGGTTTTAAAGCATTGTAATTTGCAGTACGGGAAGTGGGCAGACGAGTTGGATTTAGGTTGGTGAACCAAAAGGTTCAAGCATGCACACATATGTAAGAGTGCACACACGTAGACAATAGAGCTTTTGTTGAGAATGAAATAAATTGTGTCAGTGCACCAACTCCTGAAAGAGATATTCTGTAAGGATCTAATGGAACCAATCATCATTATTTTATTGAATCCGATCATTAAAACATATTGTTCTGTCTGTACGAATGGTGCTTGGTGAGCAATATCTTGGCATGGCCTGAACTTCTACATCCAAGTATAGCTTTTGCAGCCGTTGGCAGCAGCCTGTGCAGTCTTTATTGGCTTCCAGAAGTGGAAGACGTCCAAACTACAAGTATGTGTACGCTGTAATTTCCCCGCCACCTGTGTGACTGACTTTACTGTATAGCTGCTGCACCGTAGAGTCTGCTTGCAGCCATTGAATCCAGCTGGGCTCTGGTAGAACAATGCAGTCTGTCTCCTCATCCCCATGTCCAGTGAGAGGGATGGGGGGCGGTGGAGGGGGCACACAACCGTGGAGGAAACCTTAAATGATGTTAATAACATGCTGTTGAAAAGACAGAAATCAGTGGCATGCATGATGTCAGATCCCATCATTATGCCACCATACTGAGGTAATGGGAGGAACATTGTGGCATTGGTCATGTTAATGCTATGAGTCCTCTTGTTTTCAACCCTTGAGACTTAAGTTAGGCAGGAAACATTACATTACACGACATAAAAATGAAAACTAAATGAGGGGGAAACTTGAAAGTGACATTTCTGTCTCAAAACATGACTGAAATCAAACAAAAACTCTATTCTCCTGTGGTGTGTTTCGGTTAACGTTTCTGCTCTTTTACTGATTGAATGGTGTTTTGATGCAGCTGTGGGTTTTGGGGGCTTTCATGTCGCCGTCAACACAAAACAGGTATCACCACCTACACACCCAGCTCAGGCATGTTTTTTGTCTTCCTGCTGTCTGGCGTGCACAGTTATGGCCTAAATCCAAAACACTGCAGCGTCCTCATACGCACGTTAGACCGAGAGGGGGATGGGGAGGAAATTCAGTCAGTGGCACGGCTTCACAAACCTCTGTAGTCACAGCTGGTGCCATCATAGAGGTTGAGTCAAGAAATGGCTTCGCATTGATAATGACAAAAGAAAAAAAACTACTGAGCATAAAAATGATTATTCTGTATTTAACTAACAAAATGTTCGGTGTGTGGTGTCTATTGACAGGCCATGGAATATAATATTGTACAATTTCATGACAATAAGAGTTGTTGTGTTTTCATTACCTTAGACTGAGTCGTTTATATTTCTACAGTAGCCCAGAATAGACAAACCAAACATTCTCTTGATACAGCCTTTAGCATTTTTAATATTAAGACAAACATTCGTCTGTTTATGTTAAACAGTTAAGTATGTAAGTTTTTTGTAAAAACGAAAACAGTCAGCTGTACTAAGACAATAAGTATCTATGGAGTACATACTGTATAGAATTAGTAACTATGTAGTATGAACGTGGAACACAGCGTTAGGAGTCTACAGCTAAGCTAGTCAGCTCTATGAGACTGATCTAACTGGTAAATTCCACCAGGCACCACGGTTCTGATCCATCCTCTGCATGGCTGCAGCGCCCACTAGCAGCGTTTCAGAAGCGTTTCAGCAGTGGAGCGTTTTTGCCCGTCTGATTATTTTTACTTGCTCAGATTTTGTTGATTAAGTCCTCTTTCCTTGCTCTTTGTGCCTCTACCATGGATAAGCAGACTACGTGGTTAAATAGTTTCTTTTCCCTTTATGATCGTGAGTCTGCACGGGATCTTTTATTTTGAATATAACCAGATTCTCCCTGCCTTTCCGTGTCTGACTTCCTGCCCGTTGGATCTGCTCTGTGCTAATTGACGTGGAATCCATCAAAAATAGACTTGGCGCATATTCTCTGTGGAGTGGAGCACTGAGACACTGCTGGGACGGCGCTTCTGGTGGAATCAACCATTGTTTAAAATGGCCGCGACGTGTGGAAATTGTGGGTAACTGTAGTGCTGAGCAAAATGCAAATGTCAGCATGTTAACATGCTCCTAGTGACAATGCTAACATGCTGCTGTTTTACCAGGTGTCATATTTACTATATACCCTTTCATCTTGCTCATTGTTTACACGCTGTGAAAGGGTCTATTCACCATCTTACAGTGGTCGCAAGCTAGCTAACACTTGCTAATTTGCACTAAACATAAAATACAGCTGAGGCTGATGGGAATGTGATTAGTTTTGTAGGTATTTGGTCATAAACCAAAGTACTGGATAAATGAACATTTTGACCTGATGATGACTCTGGAGAAAAAGTTAAAGAATCACCAGAGTTGCTACAGTTCACCCTGTCGGAAACATTAACGTCTGTACAAAATGTCACAGCAGTGCATCCAAGAGTGCTTGAGACAATTTTAGAGCGTTGCCAAAAACTGTGGATGGTTGTTTAAAAATTCAAATTTATGTTGTTTTCTTTCCACATATGTAATACTTTATATATGAACGCACATCCCATCAGCTCCCAAAACAGTATATCATCAAATTCTGAACTGAATTTGGAACGTACAAGATGTTTGGGATGAGATATTTTATTTTACAACAGTGGGGTACTGTTTTACTCATCCTGAATTAGATTTTCAGTATTTTTTGTTTTTTTCAGCCTGTCAGGTTGTGGTTTGTAGCGAGCGTGTGCATTTTGTCATCCACATTGTGTGTTTAAATATGTGCGTGTGTGCATAGGTAGTTTTTATCCCACTGATATACTGCCACTGTCAATTTAATGCTACCCAGAGAAATTTTCATCCATTCATCATTTTAACTGTGGAGAGACCCAGAGCTGTATTTCAGCGACATCAAAGCCCGTCCTGCTGTCCCAGTCTATCACAAACGTCCTCACAACGTCCACTGTGTAGGTAGTTCCCTTCTGACAAGCCCTGACAGAAATATCTCGCTCCAGATTTGACCCCAAGAGTCAAAATCTAAAAAAGAAAAAAATCTTTGAAGGGTTTTTTTCTTCCTCAAATGAGGGGAGAAACACATTTCTTCAATTATTACCGAGTGATATATGAAACAGAAGCTTTCATTTCTTTTGCCGCATGTGTTCCACTGAACAATGAAATCATTATATTCTGGAGCATCGCCCCTAAAAGTGGTACAAAGCAGGACACAGTTTCACGCTATAATGGCATTTATGAGCTGATTGTTAAATGATTTCAGTGTTGCTTTGTTTAGGTGCTGATTTTATAGCATGTGGGACTGATGTTCCGTGTAAAGGATCGTCTGTATGGCCTCAACATATGCAGACGAACTCCTTTTCTATTATTTATAATGGAATATTGTATCCGGAGAGTTTCATTAGGGAGTGAAACATGCAGTGTTTGAATAACAGTGACATCAAGTCAAGTAAAATACTTACTGTTTGGAATATAAAACTCATTATGGTGTATTATTGGACTTATTTTAAGACTTTGACTTTCCAGTACCGTGTTTGAGCGTAAATCATATGTATTTTTTTTTCCAAATGTGGAATGAAAACACTGGATTTTTTGTCCTCTCATTTAAGTGGTGCCATGCTCAGTATTTTTATGTGTATGTTCATTGCGTGGTCATAAGTGTCTCTGTTTTTATCTTCCTCTGTTTTCCCTTTAACTTATCATAGTTATGATCTGTTCGCAGACGGATTTACTATGCACAATAACTGAGACATCGATATTATGATGTCTCAAGGTTGTTCTGCCCTTTAGCAACAGATCTCTGCTGTCTGTGCTGCACACCGAGTGCTGCTGCTCAAATGATGTTCAGGAGAGTCATTATGTTTCTCTGTTGCTCAAGCTAATGTATCACATCAGACAGAAAGCCCATTAATCTACAGAATGTAGAGTATCTGATCAGATTTTTTTTTTCTTGTATATCTGTTCAGTCTCCAGTGACCAATTAAAGGGCTGTCACATATGACACTTGCGTGCTAAAACAGAATTTCTGTTCATCTTAAAAACATTTGATGTTTTGAGAAACGTCTTTACTTTCTTGCCAAGAGTCAGATTAGAAGGTTAGCAAATCCCTTCGTGAACCACAATTTGTAATTTTTACACTTTTTATGGTACACATTGAACAAACAAGATATGGCATTTTACAGTAAAGGCTCATTTATGCCCCTTTTACATATGGAAATAATTACCATTTCAAACACTATCCACATACTTTCATGCGTCCTTTACATTGGCATGGATGTTAAGTAGTACATCCACTAGAGGGCGCTGCTCAGTGTCAAAAGTTACCCCAAAGCATGTAGCCGATCTTGCGAGACTTCCGCACGTGCGTCCATTAAGATATATACGAAGTCTCGCAAGATCGACGCCATGTTTACATCCTACCGGCTACATGCTACAGTTGACATTTCTGCTAAAAACATGGCGTAAATGCCGTCTTTTGCGGTTAATTTTTAATGTTGGGGCTCGCGGACACTTGGATTACACCACACAAGCAGGATGAAGACATTTTGTGTTTGTTTTGTGTGCTTTTTTTAAAACGTTTTATCCGCGGTCACCGTTCACTGCCATTGTACTGGATGAGGCTGCTACCCTGTTTCTCCTAAAACTCCAGGATTGTTTTGTGAACTGAAGACCTTCACCCATCATCACATCGGCATAGTGGTGAGTACATACTGAATGGCTTATTCTCACAAAGTGGAATATCACTTTAACATACAGATACGAGAGTGATGAATGAAGCAGAAAAAGACATATTGATGCCCCCTTCCCCTGGGAGAGTAAAAAAAACAAACAAATGTTCTCTATTTTTAAGCTGTTAAAGCAAATTCTGTACAAGTGAGTTATTTGAAAGACGCTGCAGCTGTGGTGCTTTTGCTAATATGGAAGAACAAATTGTATTTGATATGATTATAAGACAGATGCAGAAGAAATGCATCAAAGGCTTCTACAATGCCATAATGAGTCTTGCATCGCAGGGCTGCACTGATGCATCAGACGCCTGTAAGAGCGAGCCATGCCGCTCTGAACCCATATCCTGTTGGATGTCACTTAGGCCTTCTTCAAACCAAACTCTGCCATTAGAGGGAAAAGGCTCCGTCTCATCTGTCTCTCCCAGTCTTCTCTCCTTGGGATGGTACTAACATCACATATGGAAGACATCATGCTGTTACAGAGCTGCTCTCCTCGCCGAGCACTAATAACAGTGTGGCTATGGGTTTAATAAAAAGGAATGGAACGAATTATGGCCCCAACCCAGCCAGGGCCATCATGTACTGCAGCGCATTAGCGTGGCCTCAGCAGCCAGTCCAGACCAGCACAGACTGGGAGGGATGACAGAGAAAGAGAGGGGGAGGATGTGACTGGGAAGGGCCAAGCTTCCCAGCAATAACCAGTCAGGCTCTTGGGGTTGGATGCTGTGGTGGAGAGGGGGAACACACAGAGAGATATATAGAGAGAGTGAGCCTGTGGGCAGCACGGAGACGGGCCCGGCCTCGGGTAATGGGACATCAACAACAGTTTGACAAAGGACCTTAAGCTAAGTCTTGATTAAAATGGAAGTAAGAGTTATGTCATGCTCAGCTAAAGAAGAGAATAAATGAGAACGCGGGGAGTTTTTTGGGGGGATTTAACAGTAGTAAGAACACAGAGAATGAGAGGAAAACAGGAAGACGTAGAGCTGCAGGAACGTAAAACTGGAGACAAGAGAAATTAAACTGAAGGCCAGTGTTTTACTTGTTCAGTGGGTGATTGAAGTTAGTGCCTTAAAATAATATTTAAAAGGAAGAAAAGAACTGCTGCTACTTGATTATTTTTTTGGAAAATCTCTTGCTTTTTTTTTTTTTTTTTTACCCTTTGGGGAAGTGGTTCCTAATACAGGGTTTGGGACCCCTAAAGAATTCACAAGAGAATGAAAGGGGCCATAAGATGAGGATGAGAAAGAATCAAAAACATGTTTTGTGATTCAATGTTTTCCTATTTTTTTGTAAAAGACTGGATAGTTTTACCTTTTTATGCCTATATATTATATTCATATATATTCTCTTTTCATATTTTAACAATATGAAAAGGGAAAATGCTTGATTAAAGGTGCAATGCTGCCTTTTAAAAAATAAACTTACAAAAGTTATGTTTATATTCAGTGTTACTCACTATAATTTGTTTATCATTTATGTCTAACAAACATGAGAGGCAGTTTGTCTCACATACAGTAGAACATTTTGAATGCTGTTTTGTTTACATCCTTTGTTTATTTGCCAGCAGTCTTCTTCTTCCTTACTTTTGTTGCCGTTTTGCTGCATTTACTTTTTTTTTCTTTACATATGCTGCCCACCTGCTCAACGATCATTTTGTTTGTGACCCGTTTGCAAAAACATCGTTCCATTGCATTATAGTATTCAAAAAACCAGGATACCTTTACTATACACAATACTTGAGATGTGATGTGAGGTCACAAGTAGATATTGCTTTGTTTTATGGCGACAGAAGACTAAAAGGTTGAGAAACATATACATATATATGAATTCAGAATTTATTCTTGCAGTTTTCTTTTTACCATGTCAGTAGCAGCAGCTGACTTACACACACAAATGGGGCACAAACACCCATATTCACATATTTTGCAGTATTATTTTAAGTCACAAGTAAGTAGAACAAGCACTCACAAATTTTCTTCATGCATTCCAGTTTTGATTAAATCAATAGCAACAGTCCACTTACACGTGCTTCGTGCTCTGCCTTTCTCAGTGTATGTTCCCGTCTCATCTGGATATGAAAGTGGACAGTTGCTATTGATTTAATCAAAAGAAAAATGCATGAAGAAAATTTGTGGATTAAAATAATACTCTATGACATCTGAATATAAATTCCAGTTTGCCAGTTTGGCAGCTCACAAGAGGGGTGGACAAAATAACAGAAACACCTCCTGATATAAAACAACAACCATGCAGAAAATGCCAATTTAATAAATCTAGTGTGTGGTATTTAAAAACATGTTAACTGTATTTAATTTGGTGTAGATGAGGGTCTACGTCTTCTACATTTTGTCATGACCTATGAGATGTTCTATGCATTTAGTATCAGGTAGATTTTATTTGACGTAGTTGTCTTGACTCTTAGAGGGAGCCTCGCCCTGACATTTCACCTCTCATGGGGGTCTCAACCCCACCAGTGAGACCACCTCAGAGTTTCACCGCAGTGATCACCGTCTTAATGATCATATTGCCACTCGTCTATTTATGTAAATGTTAAAAGCCAATCAGGCTCGATTAAAAGGACGACAGAGCAGATGAAGACACAAGCGGAGCAGTTGGCAGGGAAAGTGGCTGCTGGTGCTTCATGGGTGGGCAGACCTGACTCTAACCCTCGGCTCTGTATGCAGTGACATGTCTGTGCTTTAGGTCAGCTGCCAGCGCAGGAGATGACAGGTTAGTTCAGACCTACAGCAATGCAGGGAATCCAAATGGCTCCATCAGGACAAGTGCACCGTCTGTTATGTTATATTCCATCCTGAATTTGACCTGCGGGTCACCGTTTCAGCCTCTGTCTGGACTGAGTCTGTGAAGGCAGCAGGCTCATATATGGCCAGTGACTGTCTGGGTTATTTCAGAGCTTGAATTCAACAATTTTGCTACTGTCTCCTTCACCTTTTTTTTACTGTGGTCACTTGATACGGACCTCCATGCCAGCTCACCGTCTCTGTCTGCCTTTGAAACACGTCTGTTTCGTTGAACCTACACAGACGTCTGTTATATTTGGATTAGAAGACACCAGCTTGCCTGATTTGCGCTCCCACTCTCTTTTTGGGACATTTATTTTGACCTCTAAGTCGTTTTCCCCTTCACTGTCAGTGACGTTATACTGCAGACCACCAGAGTTGGACTTCTGGTATTTCACTCTGGCCTCGGGATTACATACCTATATGTAGGAATAATTACATCTAGAAGGGTTTTCACTGAAAGGGCTCATTGCTGCTCAGTCCTGTCAGCTGAATTGGTCAACTTAAAATCGAGATGAAAAGGAAAAATGCCCTTTAAACCATTTTAGAAATCATACCCAGTCATATTGTGTGCCTATTTAACAATATATGCCAAAAAAAGGAAAATTCTTGGGATTTATATATATAAAATCATGGCAAATTCAATCATGTTTTCTTCCTGCAGAACTAAGGATAAGATTCATTAGTTAGCAAACTAGCAACTGTACGGTACGTTGGTCTTCCAAGATCTTCGCAACCTCAAACCTTATTCTGTTCCCCCAAAATACCATGGTTACAAGCACACATTACTAGAATTTATTCACATTTATTCACATCAGCAGACTATGTGTGAAGCATTTTTCAGTGGACTGCTTCATCAGCTAGCTATATTTTGTCAGAAGTAAGGCCCCATGGTGGTCCACCAACAGGGGAGGGACGTTGCTTCTCGCTGACAATCTGCTTTCAATTTCATGTGGACTTTAATTGTTACTGCGCACTATTTTGATGAGGAAATGACAGAAAATTTACAGGAATAGTTGATGTATTTCATATCAGTGACTTGAAAGCTAATTCATCTTTTTAAATATCATTCGGGAAATTTCCCCGCTTGTTTATTTTTCAATAACTGATATATGTGTAAATGGGGACTCATTCATGAATAACTGCCGGTACCATCCTGATATTAACAACACAGTCACTGTGTAATTGATTTCCTTTAGCCTCATGACTATTCCAGTGTGTCAGACTGATCAGCCTCAGCGAGCTGCAGCCTGGTGAGTGGCTGTTATGAATGCAATGGCATGTCAAGTTGGCCAAAGATACATTTGTGTTGTAAAAAGATATATTAACTCAGGCACACATGCATGCACGAATGGCTGCAGAAACGCCACACACACACACACACACACACACACACACACACACACACACACACACACACATACACACACACAGGCATAAAATCACATACATCTGCTCACTGTCCTTGTAATTGTGTCTCCATCAATATCATATTACCTGTTCCTTTAGCTGCCTATTGATCATGCCTGCAGCAGCTGTTCATGTGTGGGTTACGATGTGCTCTATTACCTGTGTGTTAGTGTCAGCCTCTCAGATCGGGATGGTGGGATTGACTGTGCATCATAGGAGGGTTGGGCCGCGGTGGTGGTGGTGGTGGTGGGGGGGGGTTATGGTTTGTACAAGCTACCACCCATTGATCTTAGAGAATGTGAAGTGCCTTTGGTACAGATGGATGGCTTATGGCCTTGTAGAGCATGTTATGGTGGCCTGCATAGGATGAATGGATTAGGTTTTGACTGGTGTGGATCTCTAAAGGCTGATACTGAAAGTGAGGGTTTTGTATTGAAGGTGGCATTCAATAAGAATTATTAAATATTTTAAACTGACAAATACAACATAAAAAGCCAAAGTCAGGGGATCCCACAGTCAGGATTCAACGTTAGGATTCATATCTGTACAACATTTCAACAATCCAACACAAAAGACCCTGAAATAAATAAATAGATTTTTAGAACTAGAGCAAAATGAGGCATAACCAACCAACCAACCAACTGGCATTGCCATACCTAGAGCTATGCTGCTAGCATGGCTAAAGAACTTGTATGTGCTACTGACGCATTTTCTAGGCTCTCAGGGCACTTATAGCACACACTTTTACACTCAGTATTCCAACACCCAAATAAAACATTAGAAAGTATTTATTCTGAAACAACCTCTGAGCATTACTTTAGACTAAACTGTTCACTGAAACCAACCTCTGTAGATTAAATTCTTTAATTTAGATAACTCTATCAAAGAGTGAGGACTTCTTCCAAGAAGCTGACTGAAGAAAATAAACTTGTAACCTTTATCGTATCAGTGAGGAATGACTGTGATTTGCCACTATCAGATTCAAAGTCCAATATAGATCTGGTATTTCAGTCTGTCCTTGTATAGCCTTATTTGTGTCTGTTTCCAAGAAGTGAAGGTTCACCTCTGGACCGCACCAGACTTCAGGATCTGAAATGTATCTATTAGTATGAAATTAAATTAATTGTGGAACATGTGCAGCTGTATCAGTGCTTATATTACCCCTGTTTAATCATTTGTAGACAGTGTTATGGCCTTGTTGATGAAATATATGCCTGAGTTGACCATAAGGTCATTTCATATAATTAAAAAATAATGATATCAGTGGCAATGTTTGTCTTTCCAACCCAATCTCAACTGCTGAATGCTATTTAAAGTCACTGGGATTAATGGCAGTTTAATGGATATGTAATTTTTCTCTCTGTTAATTTCTGGTTTGTCTTATCCCTCAAACCAAAGATGTCAGTCTGATGTCTGAGCATCTGTTTCAGAGTGACAAAACTGCAATGCGTGGCCGTTATGGCCATAAAACAACGTGATATTTTGGAGTAAATGAAGAGTAATTATGACTATATTGTCAGTGCCTTCATATTGTATATTTTTTATTGATGATTTAAATCATAAATGATAACCCCATCTGTTTGTAGTTATAGTTGGTGATCCTCTATCTCTGCTTGTGTGTTTCCTATCATAGAGGGAAAGGAAAAGAGAGATGGAAAATGTGTGTGGCCAACGATTTCTATTTTTCTTGGGACCTCTTGTCTCATTTCTCTCCACGGTGCTGAAGGCCTGACCTGGACACTGGACTCGTTCCCTTGTTCTCCATCCTCGTCTAATCGCCCTCGTCTCATCTTTTTTGCTCCCCTGCCTTTGCCCGCCCGTGCTGTCTGAATCTGCATCAATCTGTCTCTTTTTCCTCTATCTCTGTATCTCTGTATTACCCGCTCTGCGGCAAAACTAGTGTCTGTAAATCGTGGGCCGCTGTGTATCTGTGTTCGTGTGACATGCTTCTTATTGAACACTGCCTATAAATCTCTGACCTCCTTGCAGCCTCTGAGTAAAGCACTCTGATATTAAATAATGAGACTCGGGGAGGTGATCTGGTCCCCTGTCAGGCCCCCGAGGGATGAGATGTGATATTGTTCCCATCTCTGGCTCCAAAGTGGGAATTAACTGTAGCCTGGCTCAAAGCAGAACACAGGAAGAGGACACTGTCTCCAACGTGCCCGGGTAATCACTGCAGATAATAAAGCACGATGATCTTCTCTCATACCAACGGATAATATTTGCTTAGAATGATATTCAGTGAGCCCAGTTTGACCAATATGAGTTTTTAAAAGATAATACTAACATCAAAATGCATTTTAAACAGCACCTTATTGACATTTTTAGACTTATTTGTGGTCTACAAAACAAGAAATGTACACTTGAAAATAGATGTTATGTAGATGGAAGCATGGTATCAATGAAAGCCGATGTACGTTAGCTAGCAAACATTAATGTTGTTAGCGACAAGAGTATACCGCACACAGGAAATGGATGATTTCTGCACTAAAATGTCTATATATTATTTATATTGTTGTGTACTCGCATTGTCCCATGTTTCCAACGATATTCAAACACAGAGAAATACATAATTTATTCAAGGTGTGTTTCCTGCAAGCTAGTAGCTAGCTGGTTGCTATAACTTCCAGGAAAACATAGGATATGTGAGGAAAGTGAGGAGGGAAGTTGGCGCACGTGACCAAAAGTAACGCGAATAAAACTTTAATATTACTTCGTCTGTTAACATGATACAGATGAGACATGTGTTCATCAGCTATGGTGGTTGTTTACAAGTCGAGACAGCTCCCATGATAACACGCCACTTAAGCAGTCTACTGTAAGTCTTTTCTTATTGTTTTAATGTGAAAGAGACCCCTAGAGACAGAACTTACATATTGTGCATTTTAGGAGCACTGCTAGACATTTTTAGATTTGTTCCCATTGTGGTCTTGACAAAAGAAACATGCACTTGAAAATGGATGTAATGTTATGAAGATGGAAGCATGGTATCGCTCTAAGTCCAAGTAGTGTTAGCTAGCTAGCTAGCGATAACTTTGTCAGTGTTAGCTTACTGGTAAAAAATGGTTTAGCTATAAGAGTTTACACAGTGATGCTACAGCAGTATGCACTGCAGCGTGCAGGATGTGAATGGACAACATTAAGTGCGTTGGCTGGTGTAGTTTTGTGGAAAAAGTTTCCCTCAGCTAGGTAGCAAGCTGAAAAGCTAGTGAACATTACTGTAGATGTCAGTGTTTAAAGTTAAGCTAGCCACACACTCCTGTAGATTAGTACACTGATACTACACACACACACACAAGCTCAGGCCCAAAAATGTAAGATAAGTAGAAGAGTAAAATAAATTAAGTATAAATAAAAATGAAGAGAAATACAAATAAATTTGGCATGAATTATTTTATCAACTGATTAGTGGTACAAGAACAAAAAAAAAAGTTGTATGAAACCTTATAGGTGTTTTTACTCTATCATAATTATTTAACCAGCAGCACCTTGATTAATGTATTCAGTTATATTTTTGACTTGACTGATGACCATTTTACTGCATTTTGTCAGTGCTGAGGCTCCATAGAATTGCCTCTGAAATAGCATTTAAACCATCAACTGGAACAAAAACATATTAAAAACTATAGACTAAAAACCAAAAGATAAATTAATAAAGTTTTTTGTGCTTTAGGAGCTGCTTTAAGCAGAGTGCCTGTCACACATATTCAATAACAGCCTAAATGAACTGAGATAAAAAAAAAAAACAAGAATAAATAAATAGTTCAATAAATTATTTATCATTAAAATTAATATTTTATTATTATTATGAAAAGATTCAAGAAAATTAAGAGAAAAATAAATACTTCTTTTTTTGTTTTTTAAAGTTAGTTTTTACTATTTCAGTGGTGCTCTAGTTTAATATAACAACCTTTAATGTACTGGCAAGATTAAATGAATTAAAAATGACCAGCATCAGCAAATGAATAGGACATGTTGGTGTGATTATCTCACAGTCTGCTCCACAAATAAGTTATAAATCATGGATCACTTGTCTAATAAACTGAGAAGAACAGCAGCAGCAACAGGAGCAGTACTGATGAACATGCAGGCCTGAAAAAAAAAGGTATTTTCTTTTCCATATGAGCAGCAAGTTTTTACTTTTCCTCTCCGCATCGTCCCTGGAGCTGCTGAAAGACGATCAGGTCCCTGAAGACGCTCTCCGTCTCCTCAGCGAGAGTGAGAGGAAACTCCATCTGACCGAAGAGAGCCTTCAGAGAGAGACTCCAGTGAACAAGAGGAGACCTGACTCCCCAGACATCTGTTATGTGGAATGGCATCTAATTTACCTTTTGGTGCAGAGGGAAAAACAAAGGACAGGAGGGAGGGAGGTGGAGAGGAAGTATAGGGTCGGGAATGGGAAACAGAGGTCTGCGTGTGTGTGTTTTCTCATCACATCTACCTGTGACATACATAGTGATTCAAGCTATACAGAAAGTGGTGAATTTTATAGTACATGTTTGACCAACTGTAATGAGCTCTTGGCAACAAGGATGCCGTTAAATTAATGATAATGACAAAGACAGATTACAGCTTGTGTGGACTGACTGAAACCATGTTGTGTGTGAAGTTGAACTGGACTGAGCAGCCTGCTACAGAGCACAGCACCACAAACAGCTGTGTCAGGGCTGGTCCCTCACATGGAGCAACACATCGACACAGCAGGCTAATGAACACTGAGTCAACTATAGTGGAGAAAAAAGAGTGAGCTGGCTGGGTGGAGGGGTCATCCAGGGTTCTTAGGTTAACTACAAAAGTTTTGATTCAGCTCTTATGGGCAAATTTTAATGAGATGTTTATAATTAAATTAAACTAAATTAAGAATTAAACATTTAGGATGAAGAATTATTAGCAATTATCTATTTAATAAAAATGAATGCTTTAGTATTTATTTATTTATATCTTTGTTTTTTGCTGTTTTGTTTTAAGATTTAGTTTTTTTCACGGCACGTCTACGTCAAACAGAACATGTAAAATATTTTCTCAATAACTTAACACAAATTTAAATTTAAATTTAATTAAATTTCTGTTTCTTTTCAGAAGATTTCAGAACTTAGAAACATGAGCTCCTCTAACTTGAAGTCTTTTAACTTGAAATGATGAGTTGAATGAACGTACTGTGCAGAGTTCAACCAACTCGTTAAATTAAGTTTTGAAAGAAACATGATTGGCATATTAGCAGACCTCCCAGCATGCATTGTTTGAGAACAAACTCTCAAACAATGAGACCCTGCTTTTTTTTTTTTACAGTTTGTAGAAAACATATATGATGGGAACTTTCTGTGTGTCTCTAATACACTTTAAAATAAGTCCCGGCTGCTTGTTTTCACATGAAAACACTGTGAAGATTATTGTATTCAGTCTGTAACCCCTTACACCTAAAATTTATCAGAAATTTTCAGAATTGTTACAAGTTAGTCTGTGACTGAAGAATTGTTGGTTCAACTTAATATCTTAAACTTATTAAACATGTTTTCTCATGTACAACTGAATGAATATCAAGTTTATTTGACTTGAAAAGTTAATTTATTTTGAGTCATTGCAAAATTATTTCAATTTTTCTTTTCAAAATCAGCCAACTTAAAATTATTACAAAAATAACTGCATATCCCCAGTAGGACAAATAGTCTCTCTCTTATAATTTGCCTCTTTCAGGAGTTTGACGTGCACTTTAAGGGTCAAAGGTCGTCATAGATACCCACTGTGGGGTCAGCTTCATTAGGTGTTAATGACCCTCCCTGAGGGCAACTTGTCTGCTGTGCTTTCTGTCCTCTTTTTTCTTAACTCAGCTCTTTTTCATATGAGACAACCTGTTCTTTAACATCATTAACAACGCATATTAAACTCAGCTCTTTTAATCTTTTCATCCGACTGTTCCTCCACTTTCTCTGTCTCCTTCCATTCCCCAAACATTAAATGACTGAACCACCAAACATCTTGGATCTGAGGCAACACAAAACCTCATTCAACTGGCTCTGCTCAACATATGGTGGAATCAATGAGAGGCTCCATTCATTAAGCAAACTGTCATCAGGAGGCCGTTCGAATGGAAAATAACACATACGAGCATGTAGCACAGGAACTTGGACTTATTCCCGGTGATTTGTAATTAATGTATGGTACGTGTCTTTGTACTTCCCTTGATCTGCTAATTAGAGAGGAAACTCGGGTGCAAATCCTCTCTGCTTCACTGGAGGAATGCGGCTCTTGCAGCCAAAACCAAGTGTTTTCTCCTAATTTGAAGCTTGCTTGTCAAAGTACAGAAGGCCTCATATTAAACCAATCACAGGCTGTATGATTTGGCTTCCATTCAGGCAATTATCACAAACAGACAACAGCAGGACTCAGAGCTTGAAGGACACCTTTTTTGAAGTTCAAGGCTTTGATTCCAGTTCCCTTTGGAGCTGACCAAGTTCTTGTTAGCACCGTACGAGTGAGACTCAACAGTCCTCTTGCACTGAAGAACTGGCCTCTAGTTAAATCACTACACTGCCAGCACAAAGTTTTGATTGAGGGGCCACACTGCATGGAAGGAAAGGACATTTTTCAGACTACAATTTAAAGCCATAGCAATAATAAATCATACAGCACGTTGTGTCTCTTTTTGGTCATTTTACATCTCTTTATAGTAATTTTCCATCTCTTCGTGGTCATTTTGTGTCTCTTTGTGGTCATTTTGTTTATCTTTGTTGTCATTTTCCATCTCTTTGTGGTCATTTTGTGTCTCTTTATGGTGGTTTTACATCTTTGTAGTTATGCTGTGTCTCTTTGTAGTCTGTTTTTGTCTCTTTGTGGTAATTTTGTGTCTCTATGGTCATTTTACATCATTTTACAGTAATTTATCATCATTTGTAGTCCTTTTCTTAAATCTCAAGATTGCTTTCTGTTTCTTTATAGTCTCTTTGTGGTCAAGTCCCTCAAGGGTGTGAGCTGTGTGTGAGCTGTGTGTGTGTGTGTTTGTGTGTGTGTGCTGTGCTAAAACTGACATGGTTTCAGTTTGGTTTCTACAACAGAGATGCATGTTTTGATACTTGCTTGTCAGCCAAGAGTCTCTCAAGTCATGACAGATTATTAACGTAATAATTATCTGAGAATTGTTTCAGTCTGTGGCCAGTCCTGAGCATTCAGTGTCTGGTGGCATATCCTGAGAAAACCTCTGGTTTCTGGCAACAACTTAAAAAAAAAAAATAGATGGCCTGGATAGATTTCGCAAAATTCTGAAAAAAGTTTCAGATGAAATGTGGTACGTATTAATAAGGGTTCTTGGTGTTGAGAGAGATAGAGTTAAGGTGTCAGACTCAGGTATGTCTGGCTGACAGCAGACTCTCACTCTTCCTCACTCTTCCATACTTTGAGGTCAAAGGGTAACAGATGACTCCTCTATCAAATGACCCACCAGGACACACCCCACCCACAAAAAAAAAATCACTCTGCTGGGCAGTTGTTTCATTAAATCTATGCTTCATTTCAGGCTATGTTACATTTAGTGATCTACATTTCAGATTGATGTATTATTTTGTGTCTGATTGAAATCCCACCGCCGTCACGCTCAGCCACAATCTGGCAAAACATAAGGGATCATACATAATAATGTCACACTAAAGGGTTTCTCCCTCAACGATTCCCTCAATAATGACCAATTTAGCTCTATCATTCACAGTAAATGAGTCCATTACAGGGGACGGTAACAGATTAGAATCACTTTCTCCTCATCAGCCTGAGAATAACCCAGTGGATATGAGGGTCAAATGATCATGGGTGACCCTGGTGGTGGAATGCACTTTGAACTCTGACCTCTGGACAGGCCAGAGGGGGCTGATCCTGACCTCCACGCAGAGAGAAGCGAGTCGTGGAGAGGAGCAGTGACCACTGACCAGTTGGTCAAGTCACTTCAGGAGTGAGAGGAGATTTTGTTTGGGTCATTAAAGGGGAGTGTGGACAGTAGATAGACTATGTGAGGCTGTTCTGCTGTGGGAACAAAACACACTTGTTTTCAGTATTTTTGTGCTTGTTCAGTGGGTTCTTCAGCTGAAAAATTTAAGAACCTATGGTTGCAAGTTTTGTCACTCTGTTTCACTTACACTTGTGCTTTATCATAATTATACTGTATATCCAATTTGATGTTTACATGGAATATGTTTCAGATTCATTATTGCCTCAATTAAACATGAACATGTATGTCTAGTCTGTTGTTCGGTCGGTCCGACACTTTGGTCCAAAATGAAATATCAAAAACAAAACAACAAGAAAATAAAAACTATCCAGTGAACAGCCACAGGCGTCACATTTTCGTTTGAAAATTATTTGGGAAATTCTGCAACGCTTTTCCCCCGTGAAACCCCAGCAGTGTTTTCCAGACTAACAAAATTAACACAACCTTCAGTCGACATGAAGGTGAATGAATGATAACTGAATTTTCATTTTTGGTTGAACTATCCCTTTAAGAGCTTTTGATCCATGGATTTTTATTTGTAAAACTATCCTTGAGCTGGATAAAAAGCCATTTAATTGTTTGTGATGTCATCACAATATAAAGTCTACGGGCAGATTAGGAACACAACCGGGAAGTAAAGCTGGAAGCTAGGAAACTTTTTTTGGTTTATGCGCCAGGCGAGCATTTCTTATTGCGCAAGGGAACAATTTGAGACTGACAATCCCAAAAAAACTGCAGCGGTGACGGTAATGAGCTCAGCACCGCAGGACAGTGACGATAATGCATGACTGTGCAGTCATGTGGTTATCGCCACTGCCCGAGGTCTCCAATGTGTTTGAATCCGATAACAGTGGATGTTTATGTGGATGGGAAAGACGGAGCTTGATGGTGTATAATCCTCAAATAACTTTGTGGGGATGTGAAACTTTGTTCCAAAAACATAATACTGCTCAGCACACACGCAATAAAAGTTTAGTAGTTCTGAATAGATGCTGAAATTCCACCGAATTAACTGAGAATTAATTTGTATCACTGTGGACAAGCAGCAGGCATTGCGGTAAGTTGTGTAACTGCCTGGCAAATGTTGTCGTTGGCAAGTTGTTGGTTCCTAAAAACTTCCTGCTGTCCTCCAGCTGTTCCATGCCGGATTGAACCCATGCAGTGCCATGGAAGCGGGCTGGCAGACTGGCAGGCAGTCCCAGAGCAGCCGTTCCTCTCCCGCCCGAGCGAGGACACTTGACCTCCTCAGTAAGGGTCAGCAGTCACTTTCATTAGGGGTGTAAAGATCTGAAGGGGTTACGTTGGCCCATCCATCCCAATATCCGGGTTGGGTCTAATCCATGCGTGTTTGGATCCTATGCACCCTCAGTGGAGCCAGACGCTCACATGGACCATTGACAGGAGGGTCATTGTGTGAGCGACAGAGAAATGTATCAGGAATGGAGCCAGGGCTTTTTGGATAAAGGCCTGTTCTGCAGACCTGCGGCTGAACCATCGTGTTTGCATATCAATACCTTCAGGCCTGAATAACTTCAGTCAGCTGATGAATGAGAGATTTGCTGCTATCTCAAGTCTCAGGGCTCTTTGGTGCAGAGAGAGACATAAAGGAAACTTTTCACCAGCGGGAAACCCGACGACATAGCTGGCTGGTTCCCTTTACGCACTCCTCACCCATCAATGGGGTTGTGTGACTTGAGGATATTCTATAACTGGAGAGTATGCAGGGTGGAAAATGAACACCACCCACCTGTCAAATACTGGTAAGTTTCAGCAAAAATTGCCTGAAGTGACTGATCATCAGCCAAAGTCTTTTCTGAAAACGTATTTGGCTGTGAAAGCGGCTGCTGAATTTTGAAATTAAAAAGGTAACTTTTCATGACTGGAAGCGATGATGACAGTTTTGTTTTAATTCTGTTTTCAGCTATTTTTCCCTCTATATCTGCAATAATAGATTTTTTTTGGCCAGTCAGTGGGAACAAGCTGTGAACACACCACTGAGATATGATCATCTTTTTAGGTAATATAATGCTAGTAGCAAAGACTTGCTAATTTACACATCTAGGAAAACAGAACAGCATTATTCATTGGGAGTCGTGTTTCTGGACACTTGTTACAAATGTAAGTCAATTTATTCACTCTCCTTTTAGGTCTCCTTTTGGTCTCCACCAGCTAATTTTGATCGCTAACTTTTTTGTCTGTCGTCTGGTGTTGGTGAACAGGAAGTGTACAGCGGGTTCATCACCTTTTCCGTGGATTTTTGCGAAAAGAAACAGCTGCTTGCGCCAAGAAAAAAAAACAATGAGACTAGTAAATCAGTAAATCAGTAAATCAATGAACTGAAAAGTGGCTATAAAACAGCATAATGCTGAGGGGAACAGCAGAGCTCTGTGATAATTCTCTGTGGGTTCTGTACACATGGGTGTTTTCCCTGGGCCGGGGTCGGTCTGCACTAGCCGTGTCATGCCAAGCCGTGATGACGTGTTTCTGTTACAGTCTCACAGAAGTGGCTAGCCACACTGCTGTTCCTTCTTTCTAGTCGAGTTGAGCAGGATCACAACCCCCCACCTCAACAGAGCCATGTTGTCAGAGCCGACTGGGTCAAGAATCTGTCGTCATATGCAAATGACGAGAGATCTCCCTCTCTTGTCTTCATTATCGGCACTGTGTCCATTAGGGCATTCACATCTGCTGCATTTAAGTAATCATCGACTACTCAGAAAAGTAGGTGAGTTGTTGCGGGAGATATATTTCTTTCAACCAATAACTATGATCAGCTCTTGTCTCAAAGGTCTCAAATACAAGTAATGTATTAACTAAGGTAAGTGGGTCAAAACAAAACAAGGGATAGTTGAAATAGCAGAGTCCTTGATTGGCTTTGAGAGGCCGTGATCTGATCGGACTAAACCCCCAGCAAGCTTGTCTGAGCTGGAGATGCTGCTCGACTGCAGCATGAAGGATCTTTCCTTTTATGAATACCTTAAATTCCGTTTATTTAACATGGCAGACCACAGATGAACGATTTAGTCTAAATCAGTGGTTCCCAAACTTTTTCTGGTGTGCTCCCCTTCAGAAGCCAAAAAAAGTTCAAGTTCACCCCACAATTATTATCAATAACAACTAATAAAAAAGGATTCAAGTTGGAGTTTTAGTGAAACAAAGAACAGCATGATAGAAATAGCAAACTTTTGTTTTGTTTTTTTATTCCCCAACATAAAAAAAAAACTCTCACTCTCTGTCACTCACTTTATATTTCTCCCCTGGTCATCCTCACCCCCCCACAGTGGCTCTACCCCCACCCTCCAGGATAGGAACCACTGATCTAAATGATGCACAGTGTTGACTAGTGATTTTGGTAGTCCATTAGTCAAGTATTCTGAAACCCTTATTGTCAATACAAGAAAACAAGCATGAAGAGCTGTTCGCTGATTACATCAGACATCAGCAGCTCGAAATCCCCCACACGTGATCAAGGTGAGCAGGGTACGCAACGCCATTTACCGTGCCACCGCAATGTAATGGAAAAAACAGTCCCAAACCAGTTGCGCCAGCGAGAGTCACATGCTTGCAGCTCTTCATGACAGGGCTTGGGAAATCTGCCCTCTAATAATGGAAAAAACCCTTAAAATTGATACTACTACTGATTTGTAATGAAATAATGAAAACTGTAATGAAAGCAGACGGATGGAACAGAAATCACCGTAGTGTCTGTGCAGCCTTGGAAAGATTGAAATCATACTGTGGGCCTGAATGCATGTGTGCATCCCGTGTGTACGTGTGTTTAGACCCTGCATCGATTACAGATGTATGGAAGATATATCAGGTGTTAAATAATATTTTACAAATGTATGATAGCGACCCATGCTCGACCCCTGACTTAAATCAAAGTGACAGTGGGACATGGTACGTATAAGCACATATCCCCACCACCAATAAACTAAACAGGCAGTTATTGATCCGGACCATCTCCCTTCAGTGGAGGTCCCAGAGGTTGAGAATGCAATATTAATGGATTGGGGGGGGGGTTTGTTGTACGCCTGTGTGTGTGTTTATTTGTGCGTGAGTGTGTGCATGTGTGTGAGAGCATGCATCCACGCTCATAGCTCATGCAGGGCGACTCCATTAACCAGTGCAGCGGTAGCGGTCAGCAGTTTATGGCGACCAGGCTCACAGGTCAAGGGGGAGCGACGAGGTCAAAGATTGCCATCCCCAAAAGGTCTCCAATCACCCCGGTGAATTGATTGCTTACACATCAAAAAAGCCACTGTCCTGCGTTAACTTCAAATTTAGCCCTGCATGCCTGCAGCCACATGACCCCTCCTGCACCCCTCGACCTCATCGCCTGCTCCCACTGACTGACCACTCAGTTATGCTTGAAGCTATGATATGTAACATTTTCACTTTAAAATGTCTAAAAATGCTAGGCCTATGTTACATATTTTGTTAGGTTGTGTATTTACATTATCCCAAATGTTTCCTACAACGTTCAAACCCAGAGAAATGTGTAATCTGTAATGGTGTGTTTCCTACTAGCCACTAGTTGCTATAACTTCAGTGAAAACATACGTCAGATATGTCAGAGAGTGAGGAAGGATGTCGGCGAATGTGACTAAACTTAATGTGAACTAAACTTTAATGTTACCTCGACCATTAACATGACTTCCGCCTGAGTCATGTGAAATAGATTTTTGTGTGCAATGGTGGTGTGAATGAAGAAATGAAGAAAACAGCTCCCATGATCCCACGCTACTTTACATCACCATCAGACTATGTCTTGTTATTGTTTTAATGTGAGAGAGACATTTAAATGAATAGCGACATTTTGGGAAGCATCATTATGTGCTTTGCCAAAACTTTCTTTTTCTGTACAGTATAAGGTTAC
>JAJHUR010121436.1:0-11067 GCA_027495735.1 Lutjanus campechanus | reverse complement strand
CAGTGATTCTTTCAGGTGATTTTACACTAATGAAAACATACTTATGAACATTATATTTAATTTCTGCCATATTCTGCCAATAAAGCCCTGTAAATCTTAAACACTGGGCCTCTACGGTCCTACATTTACTCTAAGTCTCTGACCACATCTGACCCCTGCTCATCTTAATTTGTCATTTATTAGGTTTTACGGATTCTAATGCTGCGTTCAAGTCAAAGTCAGAGGTTGGAATTTCCCAGTTGAATTTTCCAACTTCCAACCTCCAAGCGTTCCAGGTGCACAACGCCAAATATAAACCAAAATCATGTCTGAACTTGACAAACTGATGTTTCTTTGGCAAGTGTACACACAACAGAACTCTCAGCAGTGCAGCCGCCTTGAATATATAAATGAAACTGAGGAGGAAAAATGGCAGACGAATCTAAATATTACATACTATAATAACATTGGCAACATTTTGACATCAAGTATGTGTTATTTTTCATTAAATGCTGACAAATATACTTCACATTGCCTTTTAGTTCATGGTTTGTCACTTACAATGTGTGCTGCCATGAGTGTTGCCATTGTGTGACATCAGACAGATGTTTCTTCATGAAGACTTACCATTAGGTTACAAGTACCTTGAGTGGTGTTCCATTGTAAACTGTCTTGTAGGAGGTCAGAAATTTTTAAGTTCACGTAATATTGATCATCAAAGGTTCTATAGAGCTCAATTAAATGCAGTATGTTGAGTTTTAACTTGGTTTGGAAAGTCTTGGGTAGAAACAGGTCTCTTGGATCACAGCCTGCAGCAGTTTTTGTCTCCTGCTGTCAGATTGAAAGCTCATGTCCTTGCTTCTCAGGAATCAATCGCGCACTCCCTGCCTGGGAGAGGTCTCGGACGGAGGAGGACATCCTGCGCGCAGCCCTGAGGCCCGGCAGCAAGCAGATGCACAGCGGGCCGACCTCGGCCTCCGAGGACTCCAACGCGCTGGAGTGGGAGAATGATTTCGTGAGTACCCATCCAGAGGACAATGCAGACACTGAATTCGAAGGTTTTGTCAATCCCGTCCTTGACACCCCGTCCGAGGACGCCTCGGACTGCGGCCTCAGGTTGGACAACCAGGACAGATAGTGTCCGGCACCAAAGGAGACGTTTTTGTTTTGTCCTCTTCATGTCAAAGCTCACCAGCTTTTTGCCTCATGAAACAGAAATGTACTCACCTGCTCTTCATATTCTGTAACATGAGACTCTGATGCTGCGGGAATATGTTGTGTATCCACACTACACCACAGTGTAGTGATGTTTTTATCAAATACTCATCTTTTCAGTGCCTTCATTTGCCAAATTAGCCGACCATTTTATGAATTGTAACTTAAACGGATCAGTTTTCATCCATTACTATCTGACACGTTCAGTAAGTGCTCATGTTCAACGCAGGTGATCAAACAGAAGCTGCTAAGCTACTCTGAAGGGAAACTTCAAGTAAGAGCTGTGTGTTGTACTCACTCACGGAAGTGGACATATTTTTTCTGGTTGTGGAGTGTAACTTCTGAAGTTACGCTGTTTTTTTAAAATCCCAGTAGGGACGTTTGTTTAACTATTTAGCAGCAGTTGACGGCCACGGTGCCGTGCCCGGGGACCAACTGCAGCTCTGAGGCCAGTGCCTTGTTCCTGCATGTCAAAACATCCAAATTACAGAAAAGTCCTCACTCAGCCCTCAGTCTCTCATCTCAGCTTCAGTTTTATAAAATTATTGCATGATGGCAAAAAAGAAACTGATGAAAAAAAGTAAAACAACAGACTAAATGATGTGATGAATCAGTCTAATAAAAACAGCCACTGATCCAGTGTTTGAGCCTGGACCCAGGATCTGGGGGTTGTGATGGGGTATTTAGGACTGCAAAGATTATTTTCATTGTCGATTAATCTGTCGATTGTTTTCTTGATGATTTGATCAGTTGTTTACTCTAGAAAATGACAGAAAATGGTGAAAAAAATTTGATCAGTTTCCCAAAAGCCAAGGTGACGTCCTCAAATGTCTTGTCTTGTCACAAGCCAAAGATATCCAGTTTACTGTCATAGAGGAGTAAAAAAAAAAGCAGAAAATATTCACATTTGAGAAGCTGAAATCAGAGAATTTGGATATTTTTTCTATAAAAAAAAAAAGATTAGCAAAATAGTTGCCGATTGATTTGATAGTTGATTAATAATCGATTCATCGTTGCAGCTCCGGGGGTTATTATCAAATTTTCTTCTGAATCTTAGATTGATTGTACCACATTAATACAATAAACACTGGTTATATTTTGTGATATGCTGCATGCACTCTGACGAGAAATCTGCGCTCATTGCAGTGACACCGTTCCAGTCAGAAGTGGGGCTGTTTTTGTACTGGAAAGCCCAATATGATGCAGAGTAATATTACCAATATGGGATCTATTTTCTCATATTTTAATGTATAAACAAATATGGTACTTATGAGACATTCATTTAACTCCATCCAGGCTCAAAGCAGCTTTCATATCTGATTAAATGCATCCAGCTCTCAGGGCAAACAGCCTTGTGTTCAGAAAAATAAAAATTAAGAAGCCTGAAAAGACTTTTTGCAGTGATATGCTCTATGGTGTTATGTTTCTAAAGATACACGTTTCCATGAATGAACATCTGACAACAAGAGACCTCTAATTAAACAACTTAAGTAAGCACAGTCAACAACTCCTTTTCATAGGCTCATTAGTCTGCTGTAGGACATCTGGATTTTAAACTGGCTTTTTTCTTCTTACCCCTTTATACCTGGTATTAAAATGGAATCTCTATCTGGATATTTTATCCTGATAATAAAAGATCTGATCTTGCCTTTGCATGTACAACTGGAATTTGTAATATGTTCTCGTTATTCTGATTGAGATCAGATATCTGTCCTTCAGACCAAAAAGTCATTTAAGGTGGCGAAAAGTTTACAAAAGCATGCAGATCCAAACGTGATAAACAGGTGCTGGATAGAAGTACATGTCAAAAAAGGAAAAATAGAGTTTGTGCACTGGATAATACTCCTGTGAACATTCATCTGAAATCAGGGTTCAACGTTAATGGCAAGTTTCTCAAATAACAACAAAGACTAAAGTTAATTTTCATGTTTCATGTAGAGCTGCGACATCTATAAAATGCCAGAAAATTATGAAAAATGTCCAAGACGATGTCTTTAGATGTCTTGTTTTGTCAGTCCAAAACCCAAAGATGTTCAATTAATATCATAAAAACAAAGAAAAGTGGGAAATCTCCATGTTTGAGAGGCTAAAAACAGCATTTTCTGCAATTTTTGCATGAAAAATTACATTTAACATGAATTTATTACCAAAATATTTTAATAGTTTAATTCTTTTTTTATTGCGATGCTCGGGCAAGAGAGCTGCTAGATTTACTTGCCAGAAGCACTTTACTTGCCCCGGGCAAGCGGGCAATCCTTATTATTTAGCGCTGAATATACCATCTGATGTCCCAGCTGCTCTCTTCAGCCTTACTTGCTCGCTCTCTAAATTTGAACAACAGCCGATATTTTATTTTATATTTTAGCTAAAAACAAACATCTGTATCCTGGTTATGTTTTGTACGGATGCCAGCGTGTTGAACGGATTGTGTTTACAGTTACTAAGCTAAGATCCGAACACAATGCGAGCCAGACCACCTCCAGATGTGGTCAGGCAGATCCGATCATGATGCGTTTACACCTTATATCATCATGCATTTTTCTTTATCTGGATAGATCGATCGTATTTCAATACCAGGTGTAAATGGGATGTTTTGACATTTTTTATTAGAAGATCTTTTTAAAAAAACAATAGCACAGAACAGTAATATCATTTCCAGGCACCATGATGTCCACATCACATACGTTATATATTATGGATTATTATGGACAACAGGTCTTCATGCAGCTCTGTAGAATTTGCATAGAACTATCCAAGATTGACAAATCATGCAACAAAGAGAAGGTAAAGGAGATTTTGGATGAGCGAAGCAAACCACCAGCCACAGTCCTTCCTAACAAATATATCATCTAAGCTGGCCTTTTTTATAGAGGGCCAGGCTCTAACCTGCATATCCTGAAATAACGGTCACTTTCTTCAAACGGTTCTCTGGTTCATTGAAAGTATGGAACTATATTGAAATGAAGAATTTCCACATTTAAGAAGCTGAAATAAGCAGTCATTCTAGATCTGCGTACATATTCAAAGTAAAGATGCACTGATTGCAATTTTCTTGGCTGTTTTTTATTTTTTAAAAGTCTGACCTGCCGATTCTGATTTTGTCTGATTCCAATCCTCTTTCTTTCTCAGAATTTAAATTGACAGCACACGTTAACATTTTGTAACTCGTCTTTAATGAATGAATGTTTATAATAAAACACTGACTATTAAGTAACTTTTACATTTTCCCCAAAAGTGCCCCACATTACTGGACAGAGCTTTTACACAGCTGTTTTATTTTGCAGTATATCCCACATTATCTAACATGTTTAACTTTCCCCAAAAGAAAAAAGATCTATACAACAGTGTGTGGCAGTGACCAGCGCTGTTGAACATGACTGTGACGTTACTGTCTGTGACGCCGTGTGCTTGATGTGAACCATCGTGTGGTACAGGCGTGTAAATTTGGCCAGTACAGAATCGGATATCCGATGCTGACCAGACGGTCACAGCCGATCAGACTGAAAACCGTCCAATTACTGTCACTGGCCGATCGATCAGTGCATCTTTAGCTGCAAGTCACAAATCCAAACAATCGTCGCAAAGCTGTTTATGTGAATAATTGAATAATCTTCACTAAAAGACAAAAATGACACCATTTTCTAGCTTTGAGAAAAGACATTTCTGATTTCTGATTGGTTGCTGGCATTTGGCAGATATTTAGGATGCTTTTTTTTTTTAAGTGTAATGACTTTGTTTAATCTGATATGAAATCTGATAAGAAACCATCATGCAAACATGACTCTGTGGTGTAAACTTTGTCATGTTCCTTTAATCGATCCAAAGCTGCTGTGTACATGATTCTAGTTCCGTATCCATCACGTACAGTCGAGCATGAGTCGAGACGCGTTTCACATCGATTATTTAACCTGTTTGAATCAAAGGTAGTTCACTGATTGCACTCCGATGTGAGGATTTTAATTTGCTGTTAGCGGCTCGTAGAGGACTTTCACTGAAATGATTCACGTTTGTGAAGAGGAAACCGATCTGACAACTGTGCACTGCTGTAGGAGTGTGTAGACGAGACACGGGTTGATTTGCAGAGTGTGTAAGTTAAAAATAATTTTGTTTTGAGCACATTTGAATGTTATGTTTTGCTGTGATTACATGATCCTTAATTAAATCACTGTAACTTTCTGTAAAAAAAATTTACATGTAACTTGTCACATTCCTTGTCACACTGAGCCTAAGAGAAAAAATAAACTGTAGAAAAATGAACTGGACATCACATACACTCACTGTAATGACCAAGTGTACACGGGGTATCACATACAGAACCATTGTCTTGTGAGCTTTTTCTGGAAGTTTCTCTAGTGTGCTGAAGTTCAAGATCTGACCAAAGTAACTGGTGACTTTAGAGAATCGCAGGCAGCACAGAAACCAAGTCAACGTTCTACTTACACCACGATACAAATGACAGAACGCCACGGCCCAGTTTGAAAGCTGAAAATCTTCTGCGGCACACCCAAACCTGTAATCACAACTCTGACCAGCACACGAGACTAATAGCACCAATGATGAGACGCGAGATTCGTTCTGGTGTTAATTTGACGGGTCACCAAATATGTTGCAACACTTGTTCATCTAGAACAGAAAAAAAACATTTTATGGTAATTTCAAACTCATGAAATTGAAAACTTAGAAATTCTTTATTTACATATTTTTGGGAATCACTGCGATAAATCTTTGGATGTTGTACAAACAGGAAATATCACTTTACTATTTGTATGTATTATAGGACAAGATGGGGGCTACCTCTAATGTTTACACAGCAGTGAGTGTTTCTTTGAGCGCTCAGCTGGTTCAACATGGCACCGCTGTGGTTCAGGGGTTTGAGTCCATTTTTACGAATCCATACTGAAAATCACTGTTAATAAAACTGTAAGCTCATCCATCAAAGCCTGTTTACGCCGTACAGCTGACCATTTTGATAAAAGTTGATACTATTATCTTATAAATAATGTTTGCTCATTCATTTGTCTGAACAAACGGCCAATAAACCTCCTCAGTTTATGTTGAATGTATTTAACTCCTTAAAGCAGCAGTAGGAGATATTATTTCGTTATAATTTCATTATAAACCGGACCAGGTCTTAACTGAATTACACAACCAATCAGGGTTAGCTAGCACATAACTAGCCTTTTATACTGCAGCTCTGTACAAACAAGGGTCATCCAGGTTCTGTGTCTTGGTTCCCTCCTTCCACTCTGGTAGGCTTGTCGGTGTTTTACTGTTGTTTCTTACCTCTGAGTCAGACAGAACTAGTCGAGTGGAACAGACCTCAGTTTACTAGTTAGTTACAACGGTTGACAACACATTTCGTGTGTTATTTGGTTGGAGGGGTTTAGCAGAGTGGCAGGACACATTCAAAATGCAGCAAAAGCACCAGGCCTCTCATTTATATTTTTTAATGGGGGTTGTGCATTTAGGCTGTGACGGTGGGGACCAGCAGGAGATGCTGAAAGAATAAAAAACACACAACGGCCACTGGCGGAGAAAGTTGCAACAGAGTCAACTTTGGGAGAAATGTAACCCAAAGTCACGCTGTTGTGTCCAAACACGAGCAGGCGATCAAACTTCTCCACAGTCGGCCTGAAATATCTCTGGTGCTATCCAGGCAGAGTTCATGGATAAAACTCTGGCTTGGTTTATTTTTCATGCCCGTCTTTGATGTCTGCGTCTGACTTGTGGTTTACGCTGCAAATTAGTTGACACCAACAAGCTTCCTTTGGTTTGTGTTAATTTGTTTGAGAGAGAGCACAGCTGTGGTCGTGCAAGGTAGGGACTTAATGAGGGGGAGGGCTGCTGGTAGCGGGAAATATGGATGAATCAGAGAGATAAAATGTTATTTCCTGATTGCTTCACATAACTTTGACTGTGGTTGTACTCGTCAGCTTCCAGATGCGAATGTCTGACTAAGTGAACGTGATCAGGGTGATCCTGGAACTCCCCTGAATAAATAAAGGCTTAAAAAAAAAAAAGCAGATAGACAGACGTAAGGTTTCAAATTGCCTACTGCACCTTTAAAGGGATTCTGCACAATTGCATGTTAGGTTTGGAGATGTTTGATGCTTTCAAGTAAATTTTTAAAAAAGACAAAATAATGCAAGGAATAACTGGAGGTTGCTGAAGAGTAACTATAATTTTCTTTATGTCAGATACAATGCACATTCTGTATATTACGAGCTGATTTGAGAAATTGACAGATCAGGGTTTTCATAACTCACAGGTCACAGTTTATGCAGCACAGACTCATTTCAAAAGCCTCTTGCTGGAACCAGCAGCAGGCGGCATTAAAATGACCTTTTCCTCTGAAAGCTTTTACAGTCCCAGTGGAGCGCTCCGCAGGTCATCATCAATCCTCCTCTGTCTGACTCTGGTTTCGGGAACTGTCACTTTATCCAGCTGTTTCAACATGTGGGAATGAGCTGTTGATAATCTGTAAAAAAATTTCGCAAAACCAAAAAGACCCCACTGCTGCCCTGCGTTTAAAATACAACAGTGATTCAACATCCTGCCACTTCATGAAAGTGTTACTCATGAGCTGTTGTGAACAGTGTGTGCCTGGTATAACTCTGCTGTCAAAAATCATCCATCAACAGGAAGTGATGCATTTCATATTTCTGTGTTGTTTTTTTTAAGTAAATAGAGGAAGACTTGTGTTGTTGCAACACATTCAAAGAAAAGTGTGACACATCGTACTACATTAAAAACTCAATAATTTTAATTTAAAATGTGTCACCTATCACTCGCTGACACTCACTGTGTAAATCAAACCTACTCAATCACTGATGACTTACCAGATGAACATATTCAAACCCAAGTTTGTTTGATAATGCAATTACATATCATTTAATAACATGTTTATTACTTCATAATGTGTAACAGCACGAAACAAATAGGGATGTCATAACTCAAGCTGTTAGATTACTCTGTATGTTGAATACATTGGTTAAAGAGACAGTAAGCTACATCCTTCATGGGGTAATAATGACCAGCTAATGCAACAATGTGATGTTTTAGTCTACATTTAAAGGTCCAGCGTGTAAGATTAATAGGATGAGAATATGGCAAAATAGAATATAATATTCATAAGCATGTTTTCATTAATATATCATCACCTGAAAATAAGAATTATTGTGTTTTAGTTACGTTATAATGAAATGTTTATATTGACCTAGGATACATGTCTTTTTTTAAGGCCACCATAGTTTTTCCTACATGCTTGGAAGGGGAGGGTGAGGCCAGCTGTATTCAGTTGGTTGCAGTCTACAACCTCACCACTGGATGCTGCTAAATCCTGCACACTGGACCTTTAAATGTGGTGTTTGTTTTTTTAAGCTATTACATAACCAATTACTACAAGCGTTTTTGTGAGATAAGGACAAACAAATGTATCCACTACAATCACTCATCTGTCCCTTGATGACGGTCTCTGGAAGGAAGTTTGTCACAAGACCACTAAGTTGTGCACATGTATAATATGAATGTGAGCTGTATGAGGGTGGATTTTTTCGGGTTAATGTTTTTTTTTCTTTAATTTGCACCTGCAGAGGCTGAACAGCTTTAAAAGATGATATGCGCTTCATGTGCGGCTTGGACTTCTCTGTAAATAAAAGTTGTCTTTACATATTTGCAGTGTCATGGCTGATTCTTTCCTTTACAAGAGATGCAGTATTGGAAATGATAAATTTTCTACATAAATGTGTAAAATATTTGATTACCCGATTATTTATTTTTTTATGACGAAGTAGCATCGGCAGTAT
Organism: Lutjanus campechanus; assembly: GCA_027495735.1. Classification (NCBI taxonomy): domain Eukaryota; kingdom Metazoa; phylum Chordata; class Actinopteri; order Lutjaniformes; family Lutjanidae; genus Lutjanus; species Lutjanus campechanus. The sequence goes on along the minus strand of JAJHUR010121436.1, from coordinate 2,068 downwards.
CAGCACAGTCACTGTTCACTGTGAATATTTAATTAGATCAATGTAAACTGTGAGCTGCACTGCGGCAGCACTGTGACATCAGGGTTGTCACAACATCTTCTGCTCTGTTCTTATAAAAATAGCATCTAATAGCATCCAATCAATTCCTCTACAGGCTATATTTGAACTCAATATCTCTGTCCACTTTCAGAGGATACTGTAATGTGTAATGCAGACAGTAATAGAAACATATTCTTCTATTATTTACAACAGGATGTGTAGCATATAGCACTGTGGGTTTTGCTTGATTGCAGTTAATCCAGCTTCGAGTTAAACTAGTACGCAAGTCATCTCGGGTAGTTTTTTTGACACGATCACAATACTTGGGTGCTGAGTTGATGTTACAATTTGACAAACTAATGCCACAATGTGATGTAGACCATGGGGAAAAGTTGAATCACAGACTTCTAGAGAAATCATGAGTTATATTTCCAAAAACAATGCACAATCACATGTCAGTCAGTCTTATGAGTCGAATCCACGACCCCATCTGAATGCACCGACACTTGTGAGAGTGCATGTCTGCCATTTTTTGCTTTCTTGTGTCTGCTCCGTTTTTCCTCAAAATGGATATGCCGTCATGTATTACCCATAAATTACAATAAATACATTTTGCTTTCTGCTGGATCAAAGCGACAACTTATTTCCACCTTGTCTAATAAGCCCAGATTAAAATGACACAACTGAATTTGATTTGTACCAAAAATTATGTTTAAAAACTCCTGATGTTTAAAGGTAGAATGTGCAGGATTTGTTGTTTGCTGTTTGCAAACACACCATTCTAAGATGGCCCCTCCTCCACACAGCGGTTACAACTGCTCTAATCTGACTGGTGGTCCATACAAATTATGAGTTTTTTTGCCAATTTAAACATAAAATAAGAAAACTGCTTCACTGTTGAGCTATTAGCAGCCCAAATCCTTTGGGCAGTCAGGTGCACAATCATGCTTTGTCTTTACTGATCAACGATCGGCGTCGTTATGTAGAAAAAAATAAAGAAATACGGGTTGATGACTGTCTGCCTCCATCAAAGCGGAAAAACGACTCCAACTAGTGGTTGGAAGTGATATATCCTGGCATACACAAGTGCCTTATTGAATCTCCAGGTAATATATTTCTGACATCTGTCGCTTTTTATCTGTTTTATTCATCTGTCCACTGTGGTGTTATGGTGAACTAATTACATCACCAACATTAACATGCATCAAAATAACACTGCGATCCTCAGTCTGCTCTGCCTGTGTGTGTGTGTATGTGTGTAAAACTCTTTCTGCAGCTCTCACAGACAGAGACCTGAGGAAAGAGACAGAGAATACCACATATCTGTTACTCACTACGTTTTTATACAGTCTTAACCTGTATTGGCTGTATTGTTTCGTACACACCACTGCCAAACAGGCTGAAGCCCAGAAATGTCACAAGAACAGCAAAACATGAGAAAAATAAGGAAATACAGGCAGAGGGAAGGGCCTGTGCAGATACAGACACCACAACACACTGCGGGTCATAAGTGTTGATCCTTTTTGTGAGTTCTTAAGGAAATGAAGCACATTATGCCTTTAAGTTGATTTTTTCCTACCCCTAATAAATATGATATAATAAATATGACACAAAAGGCTGATGACCTCAGTCTCTGTCATCCATGTTGACATAAAGGTCTTAGATGCTTAGGTCAACGGTCAACTTTCCTAAGTTTGTGCAGCTGCAATTTTTATCTGCAGAATGTTGTTCATCCACCTCTTACAATAACATACAGTACATCTGTATGATGAATTTTTCAGGATGAAGGGCTCCTACACAGGTTTGGAAAGCAGAGAAAGCTGTGAGAATAAAACCTCCAGGTCTTGAAAAGTTTGGAAAGTGCTTGAATGGGTATGTAGAAAATGTTTAGTGCAGCAGACATGAGTGCATGTATTAAAGTAAAGATTTTTTTAAATATAAATTGATAGCTTACCAAATTAATCTGATTTAAAAGTAACCGAAATGTTCATATCTTTGCTGTTGCTTAAAGGGATAGTTCTCCCAACAA
>JAJHUR010121432.1:0-11290 GCA_027495735.1 Lutjanus campechanus | reverse complement strand
GCTGCATGCACAGAAGCATCCATAACTGATCCATAAACATAATTAATTCTTCATAATGCAGCGTAACATTTCTGTAATTATGTATTCTGATGTCCTCAGAATGATTTGCACTTGTATTTAAATATTTTGTCCCCAAAACAATCATATAATTGTTTATTCACAAATGTGTTAAACCACTAAAGCTAAACAGGAGGTAAAAATATCACATATCATCAACATTATTTATATATTATTATTTTATTTTAAGTATCTGATGAGTACAGTGAAGAAAAATGGTGATATGTTTCTATTATCTATTCTATTGTATTATTGTTTCTACCAAGATCCCATTGGCTACTGTGGACATTAAATCAATGCACAGGACTTATTTATGAAAATATTGGATCTGTAGAAATGTGAAGAATTGCCTTCACTTTTCACATATTTGTATATCAACCTTGTGGAGTTTCTGAGCACACAAAACATATTTACATACAGCAACGTTCAGTACATTTTCTTCTTTGCGTTTTGTTTGCATGTTTGCTCGCTGCAGTCTTCTTCCTCTCTGACATCTGTTGGTGCATTATTGCATTTCTTGGCGCCCCACCAACGATCAATCAGCAGACAAATATGAAAACGTTGGCAGGAACGTGTGTTGTGTAACCTGCATGCTGCTCCTGCATGTACTCTGCGTCTCCTCACAAATGTGCCAGTGGTGCTTTATCGTCCATTTTACTCTAAATAATTTACAAAGTGGACATCATGAAGGTGGACATCATGAAAGTGGACATCATGCTGTATCTAAAAAGATTTGAAACCAGTGATTGAACTCATTAGGAAACTGTTTACTGAGGTAATAAATCAAGTAAGAATCAGGCTAATTTTCTCACAAGATTCCACACAATCTGACTTCTGTCTGCAGCCAGCAGAGTCGCCCCCTGCTGGACATTTGAAAGTCTTCTTCTGTAAGCTCCGTCCGCTGTGTTTCTGGATGTTGTTGATATATGTCTTTCTCTTTGCATGGTCGAGTCTTAACTTGTAGCTGCAGAGACAAACTGTGTTTACTGACAACTGTTTTCCAAAGTGTTCCTGAGCCCATGTAGGATCCTTTATACAATGATGTGGGTTTTTAATGCAGTTTTTAATGCAGTGCTGCCTGAGGGGTCAGAGGTCACAGACATTCAGTGTTGGTCTTCAGCCTTGTTCCTTACGTGCAGAGATTTCTCTGGATTCTGTGAATCTTTTAATGATATTATGGATTGTAGATGATGAAATCTATAAATTCCTGCAGATTTGTGTTGACAAACATTGTTCTATCACTGTTGGGGTATTTACACACACAGTTTTTCACAAAGTAGTGAAGCACACCCCATCTATGCTCCTGAACAACTGAGCATTTTGAGGATGCCCCTTTAAATGAATTTGAAAATTTCAACACCAGTGTCTCTTTCCAGAAATCATGACTCAGTTACTCAATAAAATCCACACACCTTGTTGTGAGGATTTTCATTTAGGAACTGTTTTCTTTCTAGTGGAAAGAAATCGATTCTCCTGCAACATTTGTGGTAGATTCTACTGTAGAAAGAAAATAGTTCCTGTATGAAACTTGAGTAGAATCTTGAGTAGCTGGGTCATGATTTTAAAATATGCAACTTACACCAAAATACTCTAGATGTATAAATAGCATTGCAGGTAAGAGGAAAAATATGTATTTTTAATTTTGGGGTGGACTATCCCTTTAAAAAAAACAAAAATCTGAGGCCATCTCATAAGTGGAGGTGCATCTGTAGTTGCAGTGGCATGATACCGGTGTCCTTTTTATAAGACAAATTAGCGAGCCTCACAATAAAACAGTTAGCTGTTGAGATTAAATCATGCGAGCTATTCTTTCTTTTATTACTCGGCCTGTCCATGTAGCTATGAGTGCACTAAGGGACTAATTTCATTTCCTGGTTCCTTTTTAGCCTCTCAGCTGAGGCATTAATGACAAATTGATTTGCTCTGCAGCGATACGCGTTAGAGAGACATCCAGTCATCGTCTTTGCTCTGTTTAGTCTGTTTGCACAAGAGAGGCTGATCACTGGACCCGAGGACAGGAGAGTCAACACGAGTGGAGTCCTGCGCTGACTGGCTGACTGACTGCAGAGCACGGATTCAATCAATACACCATGTTGTTGATTTATTTTGCTCCTTGCTCTCGTCCTCTTTGGGTTTAGATTTCACAAACATATCATTCTTTCTCCTCTGTGTCATTGCGTATCTTCCCTGTTTGTCTCTTCTTTAACCTCCCTCCCTCTGTTTGTGTCTGTCCATCTCTTTTCCTCTATGAACTGTGCTATGGGGACCCTCCCAGTCCCTGCAGTATCACAGCAGGCTGTTAAGCCTATGATTTAGAGGGATTCATCGCTGGCAATGCTAGCCTGGCTGAGAAATGGGGTGATTGGCTCCGACTCCCAAGTGTGTCCTCATGCAGAGGAGGAGAAGGGGGGCAAGAAGAGGGAATAGTGTCATCGGAAGAAAAAGGGTGAAAGAGAAAATCAGCTTGATAGTGACAGAAGTGGACACATAATAAGCTTCTTATGTAGGTTCAGGGAAAAACGTGATCATCAGCTGAGCTTCAGCTACACATCCATTCAGGTCGAAACATCTGGTTCCATATGTCAGGCTGCGTTCCAGGAGCTGCTCCACTGCAACCTCAAACCGCCCACGTGTTTTCTGTATTAAGGTGATTCATGGGCTGTTAACTAACCATCTCATTTTTATCTGTATCAGTCCAGGCACTTGTATATGTGTCACAGCTATGCAGGATGTTTTCATAATGTGGATAGATTATGCACTCATTCACCCTAGAAGTAATCAGTGGTGAAAAGAGTACTGAAAGTCTGTAGTCTGTAACGAAACCAGGAGCAAAGTCCTCTAAGCACTTTGTGCACCGTTCAGCTTAATAGCTGTGAGTGCACAGTGATAACTGAAGGTGAATCTAATGAGTGTATCAACATTTTTATCAACTCAGAGCTTCATTCGTTTTGATTTTGACAGCTGGGCAGTTAGAGGAGATTTTAGCGAGTAAATCAAATTGGGGCTGTAAAAGTGGGGGAGACAAAAATAGGATCCCCTGTGGATATTATGGCCTGGCTCACTCTGATATGTTTCTGTCCTGTCGCTCATGAGCTGGCAAGCTGATTGGCCAGGAACGCTGTTTTGAGCACCACGATGACATAAAATTCAGCTGTACTTGTCTTATTAATGAACTTCGCAAGAATTTTTCTGCTGAATGAACAACGTGCTCGAAGAATAAGATGCAGAGAAATCATTTTGATCTTAGTTGTATCTTTTTCAGGCCCAAATGTTTAAAATGGCAACAAAATGCGTCCCCTTTATCAACCTGCCACCTGCCCCCCTCGAATCCCATCTCGTGGCAGAGAGAAGAAGAAGATGTGAGTCTAGTCTGTATGACTCATTGATTATTTATCTGATTGTGTTTTGTGCGAGTTAAAACCTGTGGCCCTGACCATGGCTCTGAAATAACAGTACCCTAACTGTGCTGTGATTTGATAAATCCATGATTCACCGTCTCTGCTGCTGAAGTAGCAGACAGATTTGTAATTGCCACTTTTCTTCTCATTCCTGCCCTTCTGTCAGTTTCTTTTCTCATGATCAAAGTGTCAAGTTGTGCCGTGTAGTCACGAAAGAGTGAGAAGATCATAGAAACACTCTGCTGCCTGTAGTATTTTTAATATTTCTATGATCATTCAGTAGCGCCTGTGCTGCTGAAAATACACCCATAGACCCGTGGCTAACCCCAACGCTAACCCAAGAATTTCCACTGATTACATTAAACATCAACACTGACTGGTCGTCCACATTAAAAGTAGTGAATTTTTCCTTTAATGTTGTGGCCGGTCGATGGAATATATTAATAGGCTGATAAGCTCTATGATAACAGGTGTGGTTAACCATCCAACTCACGCAGGGAAATACATATCTCAAAACACTAACGATCCACTAAGTAATAATTATATCAGTCCCAAAAAAACAGGATTAGTGGGAATGATCCTTTGGCATCACAATTTTCATTTTCACTAAAAAACAACAAACAATTCATGACATTTGTTGTGGTCTGTACCGAACAGATGTGTTTTATTACACCTGGAGAACAAGAATTGTGAGACAGAACATCTCTGCAGCACATTTTACCTTTATCAAAAAAGTTGCAGATTCTAAGATTCGGACATTGACCATGTTGTAATTTTGTTAATTTTTCCATTAATTGTGCAGCCTTTGTTTTAAGTTCAATGAAACCTCAGTTACTATGCATCTAATTAGGCAAAACAAAATGTGAGACGACCTTTTTCACTCCCGGTGTAACAAGTCCTGTACTGTACGTGATGTGTTTGTCACATATACATATGGAGGAACTTCTCTCTGTCCCTCTGTTGTACCTGCAGAGATCCTCTCTGAGACGTTGTGTTAGAGCTGGTTGACCTGTGAGGTCAGTGCCACTGACCGCCCCCGCACAGCTGATCAGCCAACACATGCGTCAGCCACTCTAACACAGCAGATACTTCCTCAGACCGTCTCCATGGCAACGCATCTCACCGAATCAGTGCTGTCATTCATTGCAGGTTAATTCAGCATTTCAGAACTCATTGACCGATCAAGGTCTCTGTCTCTCCGTCTCTCTCCCGTTTCCTCTCTCTCTCTCTCTCTCTCTCCATCATAATTTGCACGTGAGCGGGCGGACGCCACACGTGAAGCCGCTGCAGCTGGAGGAGGCTTTTCTTGTTATAACTCTGAGTGTGATTTCCTTATGCATCACACGTTTTATAAAGCGCCTTCATTGGTGACTGTGTGTGAAAGCCTGAGTGCTTGTAGTGTATGTGTATGTATATATTCTGTCTTTGTAGCCTGCATGTTAGTATGAGAGGGAATGAGCAAGAAAAGAGAGCATCTGTGTAGTGTGTTTGTGTGTGTGTGTGGGTGGATGTGTGAGTGTTTGCACATTGTGTGACAGCATTTGCTCCAGTTTCTAGTTTTGGCCGTTTCCCCCGCCTCTTCTCGGTCACAGATGAGCTCATCCAATATTTAGAACATCGGTCACCCCGGCCTGGATCAGTGTTCCCTGATCACAGCCAGGCGAGTCCCGCCCGGCCGGAGCTGGACATCTAACAGTCCTCCAGATACTCAGACACACTCTCCATTTCAATTTACAGTTTCAATTTTCTTTTTTTGGCAAGACAAGTAAATACCAGTACTCAGCATAGGACTTAACATTAAGCTGGTGTGACCACTGTACATTTCATATGAAATCTCCCAGAGTGAAATAATTAAGTACATTATTATATAATCATAAAGTTCACAAGCTTTTTGTGTAGTTGTCTGTGTACACAAATCTATTTTTGCCAGCGGGCATCAATGAAAAAGCTCATATGTCATCAATATAGGAGAGATTGATGCTCAAGGCAAGGACTCAGTGTTTGCAGGGGACTTGTTTCCAGCAGTGAAGGGAAATTAAATGTCATCTTGATTGTGTGAAGGGGGGAGGGGACTGTGTGTTACCATTGCTAGTATCATCTATAGGCTCAACATGGTTTGTTCGATAACAGCTGAGAACATCTTTCATATCTGTTAATGGAGCCTTCTCTGAGTTTGATTATTCCATTTTTTTTCCTTCTGGGATTCCTGATCTATTTCAAAAAGGACCTTTTGGCTGCTTATTGTGTTAAACCTACATTTGCTGATTTCTTTTTACACTTGGTGGCAGTGTAACGATCATAATCATAAAGCTGTCATTGCAAATAGTTGCCCGTTTTTCTTTAGAGCAACAGAGCAACATTAGTATTCATTCGGAGTCGTGCTGTTATGTAAAGCTTCCCATTTGCTGGTGTAGCTTGATTGAAATGGATGAAAACAAAGCCAACCTGAACCAGTTCCTATCAAATGAGCTTGTGAAGCAAGTGCACAATTATGCTCAGGAAATTGTTATTAGTGGAGCGTTTGTTTATCCTGAAATTCATCTGACCATATAGCATGAATTGAGTGTTCAAATATTAAAGGACGAAAAAATGTCAACATAATAAACACCCAAAGCATCTCAGTCGCCCTCTTTAACTTCTTTACTAACCACTCGTTTCACCTTCTTTCATCAGTGAACCACCAGCACATGTTGTCACAAAGATTTCAGAAGTAATTTAAGTATGACAGCTGTTAAGAAATTGTATTTATGATACCCCACTTCCTCACTAATTCCTCTCCAGTTATTATAGTGCACACTGACTGACAAAGGAAAAACTGTTCAACTTGGAAGAATCTCAGTCGACTGCGGGGTCTCCGACTGATGATTCAAATCTCAGATTTAGAGCCCTAGATTTATAAAAGTTATTTCATTGAAAACAGAAGTGCCCTGGGGCTGGAAAAAAGGTTGATGAGAGCACTGAGAGGCAACCAAAACAGTAAAGTGGCATGTTGTTAAAAACACACACAAAAAAAAAAACACATCTGAAAGATGATAAATTGCTCTGTAGATCAAACTCTGGATTTTAACACTGCCAGTGACCCCTTTCACATTACACATTCATTTGATCCATTGTTAATATGGGAAGATTGATTAGTGCAGCTTTGAAGTTTTTAGCTGGAGATTTGTACTCGTGTTCAGCAGGATGTAGCAGCACTTGATGAGAATTATGGGTACTCATGTGGGAAAAAAATCAGACGTGCTAGTCGTCCATACTAGTGAGCCCTGACCCAGTTCAAGCACTGGTTATACAAACTGGTTATGTAAGAAACCAATTAGGTCCATGAACAGTGAACTTTAAAAGAGATCTTGTGTATCCTCTCTAGTGTTGCGTTCATAGTATATGCATTTAGTCTGTTTGTACTTGTACATTCATGCCAGAAGCTTCATATAAGATTTAACATTTCTCCTCTGCCTGAGCGTGAATTCAGATCATCACAGTTACATAAAACATCCTGCATGTTTATTACATGTCACCTCATGATTTGCCACACAAATTCTTATTCCGCCTCTGAACAGGTAGGGCTAAATTGGGGTGCCATTTCCTGCTAAAAGCACTTCAAATACATAATGTTCCCGGCCGTAAAGCCAGTTCACATGCAGCCACACATTGAAATGAGGCAGCCTGATATACTAAAAGTGTCTCCATGGCAACCATGCTTCGAAGCCGGCGCTGAACGGCAGGGGGGCACTTTGGAGAGGGTCCGCTCCCTGTGATCATGAATAATCACGGCGGACACATATCACAAAACCTGGCCAGCATCTCTCATTAATACTTGAAAAGACGCTGCGGTGTGTGTCTGTGTGTGTGTGTGTGTGTGTGAGGAGATGCTCCGCGGTCTCTGTCTTCTTCATACGCCGCTGCCCTTTTAAACTGAAGACACTTGATTAGTTAAAAGCTGCTTTTATGCAGATGTCCAGGGCACAACAAGAAAAATGCCACCACATCTGAACCGTTCTGGTGAATCTGAATTTGCAAAAGTCCGTCTGTTGCCATCTGCAGTAATGACTGTCATCATAAACTTTGAAATTCAAATGCAGTTTCTTTTCCTCAACGTGTTATTTTCAAAACCTTGTGTTCAAGCTTTCTCGCTATAATGGTAATAAGACTGCAGTTAATTCTGTTGAGTAAACACACTCTGAAATCTTCTGCTGAAATCTGCTGACGTCCTCGTCATGGAGCTCCTTCAAAACCTTTTGCATAATTTTAGTAGCATACTTAAACAAACATTTGGAGAAAAGTTGAGTTATAATATTTTCATTTGTTTTCTTCTCCATTTTATTTTCATACATACTTAATGTTATTATCTAAGTATTATGGAGTCAAGACCCACTGTTTATTTTTTATTGAGTGGATCAGTTTCCTGCTGCAAGAAGACACTAATCACAGAAAACAAGGTTCTGTTGTGGTAAAGAGAGCTCAATAACACAGAAGACAGAAAAACAGGGAGTAAACTGCTGATGTGTCGCTCTAAATATAAAAAAGAAAAAACAGGAAACGACAGCGTTGCTCTGAAGATGGTATTTTTGAAATGATCTTTGTATTCCCTCTGCCATTTAGAAATGACAAGTTGAATTCATAAACAATAAATCACATCATTACTCAATTTAATCCACTCAGAGGTTTTGCTGCTGCAGCCTTACTTGGTCTCACAAGACTCACAAGTCAGTCTCTAAACTCTTTACTCAATGTAGAGGCTGAGGACAATTGGCCAGCTTTTTTTCTGTTGCTAAAACTGGGTGGTAACGATTTTAGAAAAAACTCTACTGCAGAACCAGTCCAAAGTCTGAAGGGTGGTGCTTCATATTGGGGAGCATCATGTCCAGTAAAGCATGTCCTTGAAAAAATGTAGGTTTGTTATCAGCTGTTCTTGCTGCTGTTCAAGCAACTGTTTTGCATTTAGAAATCCCCAGATGATCGGACGGGGTCAAGATCTCTGTTCATCTGGTATCACAAGACTAAGTCTGGTATGACCAGTGGCTCATAGCAGCTGATGTTAGGTGAGTGTGTCACCGACATTATGTGAGTCAGATTACTGACTTTATGACTCTACTCTTTATGACTCTACCCTGAGTTTAGCATGTCACAGATAAAATGTCACAGGTTTTATGTACAGTTGCATATTCACACAGAATACATTGGAGTAATGTTAGCATTTATTTGGAATCACCCGATGGATGTTCACTCTCCTTTTTGCTCTGTTTTTGGTCCCCACCAACTACTTAGGGAACTTTGTGGCTCTGTACTACATTCAACAGTTTTTCTGGCTGAAAACTGCTGCCTGCTGCAACTTGAAACTGAGACTGTGCAGAGACTGAACCAAAACAATAAACTTAAATGTGCTAAAGTGCTAAAGAGCCAAAGGCAACAGATATCTGCATGTGCAGAATCTGTAAACAAAGATTTGGTATCAGAAACATTCTGGTTTCCGTGTGTAGTCCCAGTAGTATTGACCAGTCATGTTTGAGCAGGCTTTGGTTGCATGCAGGTAAACGGTCCATGTGGTGAACAAAAGGAGGCAGGCCATGTTGGCTGAAATGCAATTTCAGAGCCCATTGTTTATTGTCTCATGACGATTTAGCTTATATTAGCATTTGAAAAAAATGTATCTGCACTCATAAGCAAATTAGCAAACAGATTAGCCTCAAGTTGCTAATTGGACTGTAAAAATGGAGGAATGGAGGAAGTCTTGGCTCGTATATCCATTGACTGTTATCTGGATATCAGCTGGCTATGCCGGATTGTTAGCTGCTCCTAGAGACTAAATGGTTGTGAAATGATAGCTGACGGGTTCTGAGATTGGGTGATAATTATCCTTGTGTTTGTCACTTCAAGCGAAACCTCATATTATATAACATGATTTAATCTAATGTTAATATTACAGTATGGATCACAGCAGCTTTAACACAACTGACTCAACTGAAAACTAAAATTCTTGTCATTTATAGCATAATTGCCACTTCGGCAAAAGTTACATAGTCTTGCCCTAATAATTGAAATAAACCTGGGATTTTTAAAATAAAAAAGTAGCCTCCATCCAACATCAGTCATGCATAGCATAGTTACTTAGTCTTATTGTTACATAATGTACTATTTCAGCCATAACCTTTGAGGCATGCCTTATGTACCACATGAATTCACTGTGCATTGACATATAAGCAACTTAGTGCCTCAGTGAATGTGTGTGTCTGTGTGTGTTTGTCCATGTAGTGTGTGTCATGATTAGCTGCTCCTGTCAGGTGTGTGTGTGTGTGTGTGTGTGTGTGTTGTGTAAAATTACCCCTGCATGGCATCTGTGACGTGATGTCACATCTGAGCATGTGCAGTCAGCGCCAGTGGGGACAGAGGACAGCAAGAAGGGATTCCTTCTGCTCCAGTGGCCTCTGTCTTCCTCGCTGGAAGATCCATCCACACGCAGACAGGCACAGGGACGACAGGAGAAAGAGACAGAGAGGTAGATAAAAAAAAAGTCTGAGTCAGTGAGTGTAGAAAAAGAAAACAGGTAGCAGTTTTTGAGAAGTTGAAGACAGCTCCCTGGGGACAGCAGTGAGGAGAAAGGAGGAAGTCAGAGATTAAGGACAGAGATGGAAGACAGGAGGAACTAATAGGCATGGAGGAGTAACTGAAGCCATGCTCCACAGTCTGTGATGTGTGATACTTTATATTTTCTCTGCTTCGTTGAGTCTCCCCAACTGAGATGATTCATCCTCATCAGAACCACAAACAGCGGGACGCGTTCATGCTCTGCTCTCATGCTCTCAGACGTTCACTCAGGTGAAACATGTAATGTTCCTGCGTGATTCTGACTTTCCTGTGTGCCCTCGTTCAATTTGTCAGACGTTTCTCTTCACTTTAACCGTACCTGTGCATGCATACACAATGGGCTCTACATCTACATAAAGTCTTGTTTTGTTTTCATGCTTCAACAGTCACGGTGAAGCTGCGCTACACGTGAGTTGCGCGCTCCAGAGACCCATAATCCCCTGCTTGTGTGCTGCTCTCTCCACTACAAAGGCTTGATAAATGCCAGGCTTTTCACAACACATCACTCTGAATAATATTCTCAAGTTAACATCTTGACAAATACTCTATTCATTGAGGCTGTTTACTGAATATTTATTTAATGACAGATTCAAGATCTAAATGATTCATGAGTGTGTGTATGTCTGGTTTCTCCCACATGGACAATTATTATGATTATAATTGTAAAGCAAAATGGAAAAGAAATTGTGGGTTTTTACCAAGATTGTATTTATAAATGTCACAGAAACACCACATTCCAAGAAGGTTACATATATTTATTATTATGATGAAGATAGTGATAAACATACATTGTAATACCTGCTAAACATCTCCCTGTTAACACTGTCATTGTGAGCATCAAAGCACTGATATGCCGAAGCACAACCTCACAGAGCTGCTAGCAAAGCTGCAGACTCTTGGTCTTATTTTTCGTACTGATACGGCGTTAAATGAACCCAACTCTGATGCTCTATGGTGCTTTTTTTTAAGCATCTTTTAGCTCATAATTTGCTCTCATCAACTTGATTCGCAGCAACAAACATCAGACAGGTAAAGTTAGAGAAGGTTAAGTTAGCCAGATATTTTCTCTCAGGAGTTGGTGGAGACCTGATCTCAGAACCCAGCGGCAGTTTTCTGATGACGATTTAGCCTCTGGGGGCAGCAGCCAGTGTTTTGGGATCCATATAACAGATATCCAGGCCAAGACTTCTTCCTCTGTGTGCTTGTCATTGTTTACATCTGCATATGAATGCAGATAAAATTTGGAAAAAAAA
>JAJHUR010121423.1:1169-25830 GCA_027495735.1 Lutjanus campechanus | reverse complement strand
GCTCTCATTGGATGGAATAGCTGTTAGCCGGAAGTTGCATCACAGCACGACACCCATCAGGCTTTTGGTGGGAATATGAGTTCGCCTCCATACCACACATATAACTTAAAATTAAAAGCATCCATATGTGTTTTCTTATATCTAATGTAACACCAAACCAAGCGGCTATGTGTCGAGCATATAACAGTTTATAAAGTTGATTCGTAACAAGCCGCGAGGTGTGTTAAAATCATCAGGCTAATCAGGAAAAGTTCATTCTGCCTATTGTTTGCTAGCATGCTAACACGTTAGCCAACGGTCTGTCTGACGCTAACTAGTGACAAAGTGAATTTAACGAACTTTTCGTGGATGCATTTACCATCACTGAAGACAACGCTGTATGTGTTTTATGTTTTATTAACGGTTACGATAGCGCTGAGTGGCGAGGCAAGCGCCCAGCTGGATTATTTTTGTTGCCTTTAACCTACCAAGAAGAAAAACAACAACATGCCAGAAATCAAACTCAAACACGTCGTGTCCTGCAGCACCGAGGACACTGTAAGTTTTTTTTTTTTTTCACTTGCATTTAATTTGTATAGAAAGTCATTCGACTTTTGACATCAATCGGTATATATATATATGTTGGCATATTTCTAATAATTTGTCTAAATGTGAGCCCTGCTTCCCCTCACTTCTTGTTTCTCGTCAAACAGACTCATAAAGCAGACAACCTGCTGAGCTCTGACACCTACAGAAAGTGGAAAGCAGCAAGACCCGGAGAGAAACAGATATCAGTCATTCTGCAGGTATGTTTTTGCCCTCCCACTCCCACAGGTGTGAGCCAGCAGTGGTTACATAACATGAGCTTTGACAGAACAAAACTAGCCTTAAAACGAGCCTCAGTACCACAAATCAAAATATGCCCTTCCAAACCATATACACTGCTTTTAAAGTTGAGAATGAATTGACCATCATTGCCAAATGTATTGTAATATCTACAAAGTAACACCGTATATGTATAGTGTGCCCACATTAAAAGCAGTTTTCCCTAAACTGTTCTTTTGTTCTTGTGTTATTAGATACAGTATATCACCATTAATATGTAGGGCTGCATGATAAAAAAAAAAAAAAGAAGTCATATTTCAGTTATTTGTGGGTAGAGCTGTAAAGAGCAATCAATTATTAAATTAATGGCCAGCTCTTTTGATAATTGATTAATCAGTTTGTGTATTTTTTGTTTTTATGAAAACACGTCAAATTTTTCTGCTTCTTGCCTCTTGAATTTGAATTTTTATGGTTTATTTACTCCTTCATGACAATAAACTGAATATCTTTGGGTTGTGAGCAAAACAGTACATCATGCTGTACTTTTGGAAAGCACTTCTGCAAAATGTCAGGAGGCCAGGGGCCAGTTAATAAACATGACAATGATGTTATTTACCAGATAAAATGAATAACACTTAAAGGACTCAACATTATTTCCAGTTATTTACTTTTAATTTGATTGATGTGTTAACTTAAATGCTTTGATAACATTTATTATACAACATAAAAAAGCTGGAACCTCTGTAATCATGCAGTCACTGAAATGTTGGAATAACTGCTCATTAACATTAACTGCTCTTACCAGGGACAGAATAGCATATTTAATCTGTTTCAATCTAAAATACACATTTATGGGATCCTCTGTGTTACAGACACCCTAATTAAAAATGGGCCACAGGCTGCAAGTTGAGTATCACTGGTGTAGACTAATTCACTGACACACAACCTCACTTTGTCTTTTCACTCCCTTTTCCCTCGTCTGTTACTCCCTGCCTGAGCTGGCACACTGTGTGTGAGTGTATATGTATGTGTGGGTATGTGTGACATGTTCCATGTGTGTACATGTTGATCTGGATTTTCAAATATAAATTTCTAGATACTGCTCCTGTAATTTGCACAGAAAATAGGTCTACTCAACTGTGGACAAAAAATTCAACCTGTGTAAACACTTTAAAAGTAGCCCAATCCCATGGACCTGGCAACCCTGTGTAACATGTTGTTTTGTTATTGTTGATGTGAAGTTTACTTAAGTTATAGATATTTCCACCTAAAACCTGGCGATCCAGCTAATTTTATCTAAATCAAACACTGACCGTCAGATCTGGATTGTTGGGCATCACAGAACTTATTACAACTCAGCAAATCTAAATCCTAGATCTGTTCATATGTCATTTATAAGCCATATCGCCCAGCCCTAGTCACCTTTTTTTGTACCTTTTGAAGTGTGGAGCAATTTGCAGTCATAGCACATTTGTGTGTTATATCACTCATCGTAAATGTTGACTTCCATTCCCACTTCTCCTTTGTTGATATATTTTTGTCTTATTGGGAATCCCCTCGTCTGTATAGCTGTACAGTTGTGACATCAATGTACAGACACATTTGGCTGTGATTCAGTGTCCTTTTTTGATCACAGAATGTGTTGAAAACAATTTCAGTTGTCTTTATTGTTTAGAGATCTGGCAGAAGTCAGTCAAGTCCTGGAGACAAGAACATATTGTGCTCATCGTTGTCTCTCTTGACCTCCTTCCCAAAGCTTAAAGAACAGATAATATAATAATCTATAATTTTACTGAATATGTTAAAAGCACTTGAGGCGTAGTCTTTTGGTTACATTTTGGATGTTAGACCTCTGCCTGTGGACAAAGAGCAACTGGTCCCTGCTTTTAAGCCTTTAAATAATACAAAATCAACACTAACATTTACATGAATGTGTCTAATTTTATTATTTATAAACAGTAACGCCCTTTGTAATTTTGTTTTACAGAAAGTATATTACAAAATTGTACCAGTAAGGAACAGTTTCTGTGTTCACATATGTATAGTAAATTCAATACGAATCAATTAAATTTTTATCATCTGACCCAATAGGCAGAAATATTGTCACCATTACCAAGCAACATAACCCTTAAAATGTAGAATACATCAACAGAACATGACTCATCGCCATAATTCTGTGAATGAAGGTCAAAACTACAGATATAATATAAAAACTGTAATTGTCACTGTCACCCTCCACCCACCATCATCATCACAACAGCAGATGTCTCCTCATGCCTTTAGCATTCAAAGCTTAAATGTTGACAGGAATGACGGAATTCTTGTACCTGTTTTTTGTGGCAATCGCGTAGACCAGATGGTAACAGCTTGTAGTCTGAATTAAGGTAATTGGCACATTCTCAGCAACTGGTGGACACCTTTTTAAGCATCTGCTAGTTGAATAAGTATTTTAAACTTCTGAACTGTACACCGATTATCTTACTGGCCAACTTGATAGTTTTAGTAAGAATCTAGCATTCTTTGCTTTAGTGCTTAAAGTTGCCTTTACCAGCAGATAATAGAAGATGAGATGACAGACTTAATAAAAGCTCTGTAGAACAGTGTCATTAGGAGGGGTGTTGCAATTCTCCAAATCCATGATTCAATTTGACTTTCAATTTTAAGGTCACACATTTGATTAGATTTTCTATTTAAACATTTTTTTCAGCACTGACAGTGATGACATTGTCACACTACTGAGCCTTGATTTGTAAAGATCACTTTCATTAACATTTTCAAATTTATGGGGCCAGCACGTTGTCAAAGTCACAGACAAGTGTTGCAGACTGGAAGGGATAGTTAAAGTCTGTGTAAAGGAAAATTTATTCAAAGGATTGTACATGTTAGAACAAAGTTGCTGAAAACAGGTGAGGCGACTGAGAACTATGTAGTATTAAATTATAGAGCCAGACCAGTAAAGTGTTGTTCTTGATTTCTGTGTTCAGGATTTTTTTTTGGATGGCCCTGAAACACTGTGCAAGCCCCACGGACTGGGACACAAATGACACAGCCTCCCTCTCCCCTCACCCTCCCCAGTGGTCAATTACAAACATACCTTAAGTGATGATCTGAATCCAAATCAGCCCAGCAGTTCACTTCAGCTCACTTCAGTTCCAACAACCTGACACAGAAGGAAAAAAATAGCATCCTGTTACCGTCCTCTGGCTCTGGTGACTCAGAGCTGTCTGGACATGTCCAATGAAGCTGCTGGATGAAGTGTCCATGTTTCAGGTCATTTTCAGGTTGTAGTGGTGTTTGACACTGAGACAGTGGAGCAGACACTCCCCCAGTGTTTCAGAGTGCAGAAAACTGCTAATTTTTTTTGTGATTTTTAGACCTAATTTTATATACATAGCAATTTTTTAAGAAGGAAAAATAAATACTAATATTTTAGATCTTTTGACTTTGTTTTCTTGTGTCTTGTGCTATTTGCTTTTTTCTCAGTTAGAGAAGGAGGAGCAGGTGCACAGCATCGATATTGGAAATGAAGGGTCAGCTTTCGTCGAGGTGTTGGTGGGGAATTCTTCAGCTGTCAGAGACCAGGACTATGAGGTATTTTACCTAAACCAAACCAAGTACACAGTATATCACATCCTTTGTTCCGCTTATTCTGTGTTGTCAATCTTTCTCTCTCTGTTTTAGGTTCTTTTGGTTATGTCTTCCTTCATGTCCCCCACGGAGAGCCGTAACGGCACCAACATGAACCGAGTGCGTTTCTTTGGGCCCAACCAGCTGCAGAAGAGCACGGCACAGGAGAAATGGGACAGAGTGAAAATTGTGTGCACTCAGCCATACAGCAAGGTAAGGGCTCAGTTATTTAAAATAAAAATAAAAACACTGCACCTTTTACAGAGTACAAACATATCTGTCAATCTAACTCTTACTCAACAGAATCCAAAAATAAAACATCTGCATTTTGGAATATTTTCACAGTGATGCCATCATACTGTACAGTTAAACACATTACACATAATAAGGATCGCCTTGTGTTGAAGCTGTATGGCTGCACCTGTAGATATTGATGTGTACTTCAGTCAGATAATTACTCATTTAAAGTGTACGTCTGTGAAAAGTGTACACTAATAAACATATATCCATTTTTGCTTGTGTAATTAAACCTAAGCTGATTTTGTGTGTGCACTTGGTAGAACATAGCGTACGGACTGGCTTTTGTTAAGTTTCATTCACCGCCTGACAAAGATGATCCTCCTCCTCCAACAGCGTCACCGGTAAGTTGCGCCACATCCTGTTCTCAAGAGTTTGGGATGCCCACAGATGATGAGCATTTTAATCTTTTCACTTGAGACCATGAGAATATTGATGACAAGAGCAGTTGTGCCAATGCGATTCTTAAATTTCACTGCTTATACCAAAATATAAACATTTTCTTTTTAAGAAAAATAAATATTTTCTTTGACTAAATTTCTGACTTTCATTTGACAAAGGAAGCCAAGCAAATGACTCACAAAGCCCTTTCACTGTGCTTTTGTATCGTGATATCATCCAGATTGAAGCATTAAAGCAGAGTACTTGTTGTACTTGTAAGATATGAAAGTGAGCCTACTGATCGTTTTGAATTTGTTCTTATATTTTTTAAAATTTGCTGTTTTATTTGTGGGGTTATTTTTAGGTTTAAACCTTAAATTGTCTTACACAACATAAGAATACATCTAAGTAACATATTCATTAAATGGAATACACAAATGTAATCACAGTCTAGGGCTCAACAATAAGTGAATTACCTACTCGTCCAGAGCAAATAAAATGTCATGTTGGGTTAGTAATTCTAGCAACTCACTTGTCCAACCGGCCAAGTGATGAAAAAGAATTAAATCATTATCAAATCATCATTATCAATTTATTGTAAAAAAGTTTTTTTATGCGAAATGGCAGAAAATGCTGCTTTCAGTATCTCAGATTTGGAGATCTCCAGTTTTCTCAGTTTATCATCATGTTAAACTCAATATCTTTGGCTTTGAACTGACAAAACAAGACATTTAAACGGGAATGAGCATTTTTCACTATTTTGTTTAATTTTACATGATATTTTAGATTTTGCAGCCCCAGATAAACCATGACGTTTAAGTTAAGTCTTTGATGATTTGATGCTGATTTGGTAACTGCTGATAAATAAAAAGTTTGGACCGGGGCAAGCAAAAGTTGGATATTGGAAAGATATCCTGGGTATGTTGCACTTGCCTCATAGTTCAGGCTTCAGCACTGAAATGTGGCATCTCACTTCAATATGTGCAGCAACTTAATCAATCCTGTGAACCACACAACATTACAGCTATGAAATCATTTGTCAAGCTGAAATCTTTTTGTTCTATTAAAAGAAAATGCACAGTGTAGTCAGTCTCTCTGTCTTCTCTTTTGACACTGAACCTCTCTTTCTTTTCTCTCCCATCAGAAAGTGACAAAGCTGGGACAGTTCAGGATGAAGGATGACTCTGCTTCATCCGGGCCCAACCTTCAGCCCGGCAGTCTCTTCTTCAGTCGAGACAATGCGCCAAAGTCCAGCACTTCACTCAAAGGTAAATCCATTTATTCAAATTTACCAGCTGCTGAAGTCCAATTAAGTTCTTCCAGGTCTTTGTAATAATAAAGTGCTAATCATGCTGAATAATTAAAAATGCCATTAATTAGAATTTATTCAAAGCTACTTAAGTGTGCCAGCAGACAAGAGGAGAGAGATGATTTCTTTATTACTAAGCCACTTTGTTGCATCACAGGCTCTCTGCACTTTTCTCTCTTCAGTGTCTCCTCAGAGTCAGAAGTTGACTTACGCTGCTGCTGCCCTGCAGGCCAGTGGCAGCCCCCACTCGTCAGGCCAAGCTTCCTCCTCCAACTCTGCCTCATCTCAGGTACTAAAAATCATCTTCACTGAAGGACAGCCAGCAAAGAGTTGTTCTGCTTTATTTAACCAACAAGAAAGCATAGAAAAGAAGGATGAAAGGATGAATGAGAAGCAATTAAGCTTGTAATAGAATCTATAGTTACTGGGAGTTTTACCTGAGTCCAGGCCTTTGAATCCATCCACTTCATTGAGTTGGCTGTTTCTCTGGAATGTGGAAATGAAGTTGACAATTCAGCCTGATATGAGGCTAATAATGTCTGGGAAAGTTAATTTGATTTAACCATTAGTGTCTGAGAAAATCAAATCTCATCAAATTTCTCATTTAAAAGAATTACTTTTCTATTTAAACTTCACTTTAGTTAATAGGTCCACAGCTTTGATTGTTTTTGTGTTCACTCTCTTCACATTAGCATCACAGTTTCAGCTCTGTCTTAATCAAATTAAAGGCATAGTTTGGATTGTTTGAAGTGGGGTTCTATGAGGGGCTTATCGAAAGCTCCCACTTAACTTTGCTGTCAGAAAGCCTTTTCTGGTGGAAGACCACCAATTATATAAGCCAAAGATCGCTCCCTTCAAACCAACCAGACTTCATGGGTGGAATCAATAATTTTACCTGGCAGGACACAAGAGATGCTGGTCTACTGCTGCCTTAATCTGTTAGTTTTGTTAGTGTTATTATGTGACTTCAGTGTTGTAAAAGGTTATGTTAAATTCACCAAAGACGCACAGTAACACAAACCAACAGATTGAGGTAGCGGTAGACCAGCAACTTCTGTGTTCTGCAAGGTCAAATGACTGATTTCACCCATGGAGCAATATTTAACTTAAAAAGTGGTGGTTTCCCATTGGAAAAGGCTGTCTAACAGCAAGGTAAAGCAGTGAATATATTCCAAATACAGGGTACACTTTACTGATTTTTATTTTTTAGGTGGTTAAAATGTGTGGGTTTTTTTTTTGCTGACCCTGTCCACAGCAGTACATTGCTTAGCTTCCAAGCTGGTACTGTGCCCCTTAAAATAAAGCAAGATTGGAGAGAAACTAATTATTTGAAAGAATATTTTGGATTATTTACATGATATTATCTTATGTCTGTTTTTAACATGATAAAGGTGCATGGGGCGCGTTCTCTACCAACTGAGCCACAATCAATCCAATTTATTGAATGGAATAGTTACTTATGCAGGAGAAGTTTGTTGCTTTCATCGACTTGAAAAAAATTCTTAAAACATGACATTGCTTCGCTCATATAAAAATGCATCACTATAACTGCCTGAGCTCACTCGGAGATGGAAATTGGGGGGAAATAGCGCTGTCAGTATCAGACCCTTTGACTTTTAAATGGGAAAAGAAAATAAATACAAAAAGTTCTACTTGGGTGAGCTGCACAAGTATCCGTATGCATAGGAAAGCGGTCTAAAAAGATATCCATTTCATTGCGATTCTACTTTAAGTTTTGTTTCTCAAACTTTTTTAAAGAGTTTTTTATTTTTTACAATATTCTATAATTTTACACAGTAATTGTTTTTGCATACTGAGTGTGGCCACAATTGAGTTGGTTTATTAAATGTGCAATTGTTTTATGTCAGATTTCCTTCTGGAATTAATTTAAATTGTGACTGGACAGTTTACTTTTTCACTTGATGCCACTCGACCACTTATCCAACAGGATCTCCTCAAACTTAAATATAAAGGTGCAAAAGTTTTTAGTTACTTACATTAATTGTTTCTTTGTAGCCACCAGCAAAGAGAAAATTTGAGTTCAGCAAAGAGCGGCAGTCTGCCTCTGGCCCTCCACCCGCGAAGAAAATGAGCCCAGCTGTCTCACCTGAGGGCAAAGCTGCGACCCCCAAACACAAGCCGAGCCCAGCCAGCACGCCCAGCCCCAGCACAGCGAAAGGTAACGCTGACTTTAATGTCTGAATTCATTAGAACACATTATTTCAATTATTTCTTCACTTGGAAAACTTCCTTGACTTTTGCAAATTGTCCGTCCAGCTTCCCCAGCGCAGAAGTCGGCTGACAAGAAGCGGGAGAGCCAGTCCAAACCAGAACCCAAACCTAAACAACAGAAGACTAAAACCGAGAGCACGCAGCCGGTCCAGTTCAACCGGATCATGGAGGGGGTGGTGTTTGTCCTCAGCGGCTTCCAAAACCCCTTCAGAGGGGAACTGAGGGAAAAGGCTCTGGACATGGGAGCCAAATACAGACCAGACTGGTCACCCGACTCCACACACCTCATGTAAGTATCAGGCAGGAGGCAACGAGGAAGTGAGAAAACTGTCTGCTTAAGGCTGAGTTCACACTGCGTTCATACTGATTCTAGCCCTGATTTTCCACTCAGGTGCAATTTTTCGAGATCACCCACAAAACCATAGACCAGACGCAAATCACTACGTGTGAACTTTTCAAGTACAAGATCAGAGGACTTGCTAATTCCTTGCAGATGCCTGAAAGATAGCAAGCAGGTTTAATATCAGGGGGGGAAAAAAGAGCAAAAAGTAGTTAGAAAGTAGTTCAAGCAAGCTCCGCCTCCACACAACAAAGTTGAGAGAGGTCTGTCTATGCAAGACAACAACTGCACACTGATGCTTCAGTTTTAATAATCTAATGTGACTTCTCACGAGAGCTGCAACAGTTAATCAAATGATCAATTATTAATCGATTATTAATTTAATCCACAACTATTTCAGGAGTTGATTAATTGGTTTGAGTATTTTTTTGAACAAAGAATTTTTTTCTGAACATACACTGCTCACAAAACTCAGATC
Source organism: Lutjanus campechanus (assembly GCA_027495735.1). NCBI lineage: Eukaryota > Metazoa > Chordata > Actinopteri > Lutjaniformes > Lutjanidae > Lutjanus > Lutjanus campechanus. The sequence goes on along the minus strand of JAJHUR010121423.1, from coordinate 16,362 downwards.
AAACAGTCAAACTAGGCAGCGCTGATAAAATATGGATCAAGACAATGTTACTACATTGTCTGTATCTAGCTTAAAATGTTAAATATTGTGATACAGTCGCCACAATACCAGAATTTGAAACTTCAATACTAAATAAAACTTCAAAAAAAAACAAACAACCAATACGTCTTTCACTACCATGTCTGTCTGTTTTTTTAAACAGAAAATACATGCACATGTAAGGTAAAATGTTGCATATTGTACCTTTAAAATACCTGCACATTGTACATAGATGCATTCAAAATTCAATGTAATTTTAGTATTTTTTAGTCGGTATACTTGACTTTCTGTATTATTTTTTTATTTACACATCAACAGAATCTTTTTTATATTCCCACCACATCAAAAAGATGTTGCTGCAAGGAGCACTGTTCACTTCATTTTACAATAAAGTAAGTCCTCTGGTGGCAAGCGCAGCTCAGAAATATGCCTCCATAAAGAGAAAGTGAAGCGATAAATTGGGAGCAAATGCAAAAGAACTGGAGATAAGCAAAAAGATCAATACGCTGTGAAACTGCAGAACTGTGGTAGATAAGATTAAAGAAAGCTGTAGACATTCATTGTAGATAAAACACATTTTTGACTGGTTTCTTTGGAGAAAATCATTCTCAGTCGTAGAAAAAAACACGATCAAATATTTCATTGCTTTACTCGGCATAACATAAATTGTTTGAAATCATGGCTTATGTATAAAGGCGTTTAGGTTGTGGGATTTAAAGTGCTTTTCAAATGATGGTCTCTTAATTGTCCCAGAGTGGTTCTTTCATGAGAGATTTTTATCTGCAGTTGATGTTTATCATTGAAACAGATTATAGGATTGTGTAACAGCCCTGTTAGCACTCTCTGTAATTCACTTTGATTACATCTTGATCTCTGCTGTCAGTACAGACTGTTGCCCTTGTCAGCTTCTCTTTAGTGATGTAACCATATGTGTCTGTGTGTGTGTGTGTGTGTGTGTGTGTCTTTCGGCCCATTAATCTCCAGCTGTGCCTTCGCTAACACCCCCAAGTACAGCCAGGTGAAATCAGCAGGGGGCATCATCGTACGGAAGGAGTGGGTAATCGACTGCCATAAGAGGAAACAGAAGATCTCCTATAAAAGGTAGGAGAGGCTGAAATACAAAACACAGTGGAAAGAGATGATTTTAATGATTGTAATGGTGGACCTGTAACAAGGCCTGGGGTCAGGCTTGGCCACAGGAACAGCTGGATGTTATTCTGTGTCTTGTCAAAGGTCACTTCCGGAGCATGTGTCCAGCGTTTGAATCCACATCTGATTAATACTTTCTCTTAAGCCACGTCTGTACCGCTACATAGTACAATCTGCGCACAGCACTCACACTGATTGAAGCGTCCTGAAATACACCTCTCACAGCAGTGACGCCCACTTGCTACGGAGAACATTGTAACCTTGAGCAGCTGATGCCTGCTGTGATCACAAATTCAACCCAGCCAGCTCCAGCAGCTCTCTAATTATATGCCTCATTACAGGGGGAGCTTGTGCAACATCAAGGTCCTCTGTCATCCCTCCACATGAATCTGTGTCTCCTGAATTATGTAGATAGGAACACTCATCTTGGGCAATGGAAGGTCTAGATTAATTGGAATAGCACTGTACTTGTGTTACACTGAGCTTTGCTTCATTTAAGAAATTCCTCCATCCCTGTTGCTGCTGTTATGATCGAGTCTGGCTTCAAGATGAATCACTTACTAAGCACATTGTGGTAGGTTATCCAAGCTCACTGAGCTCATTCATCTAAGGCTTCTGTGGCGTTCAGACAGCTCAGATGAAGGGTTAGAGGAGAAGGAGCTATTATGTAAGATGTCAAAGTATTGGCTTAAATAAAATGAGTTCTGTTTTCATCCATTTATGTTGTTCTTTAGCCACTTGCAAACTTAGAATCAGTTAAACTGCTGGCTTGCAGACGTGCTGGTTGGTCTGTTTTTCTGTGTACCACGATGAAACATTGATGGCAAAACACAGACAACGGCCAGTTGTTTTCTCAGTTAATTGTTTGGTCAATAAAACATCAGAAAACAGTGAAAATGCCCATCACATTTTTCTGGAGCCCAAGGTGACATCATTAAATGTCCTGTTTTTGGGTTGCCTGTATGTCCGTCCGTCCCCTTCTTGTGAACGCGATATCTCGAGAACACCTTGAGGGAACGTCTTCAAGCTTGGCACGTGTCCACTTGGGCTCTTGGAAAAGTGTATTGTATGGTTTCAAACAATGTGGTATAGAAGTATCAATACTTTCAAGTCTCCTCAAGTCTCACAAAAATCATTTTTGGCCATAACTCAAGAATTTGGGCACAAATATCCAACAGGATAAAATGATGAAGTGATGACATTTTAATTTGTTTGCTCAAACCACTCAAATGTCTAAATAGTTGTCCGGCACATGAAAACATAAACGGGCAAATAGCTACGTACCAAGAGACCAAACAGAGCATAAAAATATCTAAAATACAAATAGCATATTTAAAATAAATCTAAGTGAAGCTGAATTAAACAGTGATGACATTAATTGCCTCATCTGGCTGAGTGCTGCTGTCCATGGTACTGAAAGGAGCACTGCATGATTTGATTCTGTTAAATTAGCATTTAACCTTTTGTTTTGTAACACATGATCACATCCCCTGTGTGTCCAGATGAGGAAAGGACAAAGACATGATTAATTGTGTTGTGGAGTGCATGGCAATGATGCTCCACCACTTTTTTTTCTCCAAGTGAGGAAATATAGGCAGTTTGCATGGTCCGTTTTGTTGGGTTTTAAGATCAAACTGTCACTAACATGTGGCCCCAAAAAGACAGAACACAAGAACAGTTATTAAATGAGTTGAAATGAGACACAGTTTAAGCTTGTCTCCATGCATGCATGCATCTGATATCCAACCTCTATCTCACTCCTCTGCTGACATTTTCACATCGAGCTCCAAGAACCCTGAGTTTATTTTGACCTAACCAGAGCTGCTGATTGCTGAAAAAGTGGATGTATAAAGCAAGACCGTTTTGATGAGTTTTTTGTTTGTCAAGATTGAATGAAATGTGGCTTCTGATGATAAATTGCTGTTTCTGTAAATTGAGTTTGGTAGTCAGTCTGATTATTGAGTCAATGTACTGTTCACTGTTCAGTGAAAATCCAAGGCAACCCTGGTGTGAGGTAATTTTACTATATTTAGAGTAATATGAAGGTAGAAGTTTGATGGATATCATAATAATACCGTTGACTTTGAGACTATCTGCCACTTTAATTGTCACATTAAAATTCAGTACTGACACATCCCTACTGGCTTTATCTGTCTGATAAATGTAATGGCCTTTAGCTTTTAAGACCTAATCCTTGATTGCAGAGATGATCCATAATAACTTTATTGCAACACTCACACAGTATTAAGAATTGAACATCTGACTGGGAGCTTTAAGGCTGTTGTTTTCTTCTTAACATGGTGATTTAGAAAGAAGTGCCATCAAGGATGAAGAACGCTCACACTTCTCTCACAGGCTGCATCAGTAAATTAAGAAATTTAAAAATAACCATGTGTTACAGTACTTGATCACATCTGTCATAAAGTCAGTCACATTATTTTCCTCTTTTATTTCAACTATTAACTTCCATGCAAACAGAACAACTGAATCACATATGATATTTGATATATCTAACAGCTAATAAATGCTGATACTGTCTGCTAATAGATAAAGCAGTGATGACAAAAACAGTACATGCTTTCAATCCTTTAGATCTAGCTATGCCGTGTTCACGGCTCTCTGCTCTCGAGTCCCTTTTTGATGGATGCTGTCAGTTAGCACAGAGCAGATTGAACGGGCAGGAATTCAGACACAGAAACAGCAGAATCCAGTCTCTTTTCAAAATAAAAGACCCTGTGCAGACTCGTGATCATAAACAGAAAAGAAATTATTTAATTCCATAGTCTAGTTATCCATGGTGGAAGCACAAAGAGCAAGGAAAGAGGACCAAAGCAACAAAATCTGAGCAGGTCAACATAACCAGGTGGACAAAACACTCCGCTGACACGCCGCTGCTGGGGCATGCAGCCTTGTGGAGGACAGATCAAAACCGTGGTGCAGATGTGGAATCAACCAGTTACAGACTTGAGACTCGACTTGGCTTGACTTGTGAGCATCTTTGGTTGGTACCAAGGCCTTAGGTCATCAAGTCTGATATGATACTAGTATCTCCACTCCACCACAGGTTTAAAGCTGAGCTCACTTCAGCCTCCAAAAGAAAGACCAGTGTAACACTTATACGGGCACACATACATGACCAAATGCACGAGCCCCTCTTCTCCCCTTATTACCTAGATAATAAGTGATTGGCAGCCTATTCAATAATGAAAAAAAATGGTAGGTAGGAGCCTTAGTTCAATTACAGGTACACAACAGGAGCAGTCACAAACCTGTTATTAGTGTGCCTTCTTTTGAATCTAATTAGTTATTTTGATGTGACTGTCATTTCAAAGAGATAATTGGTATCCAGTTCCAGCAGATGAAATCTGGTGATAAGACCCAGTGCACAGAAATCAATTTTTGCTCATGTTTGTCTTCAAACCCAGAAATGAAAGCGGTCAGAGTTACATTTTGATGGGATTATTGAGGACAGCCACAGTGTGCATATGAGCCATACAGAGAGACTGAGAGTGTGAGAATAATGTGGAAAGCTTTTTAACTAAGTACTGCTGGAGGGCGATGGCACACGATGCTGTGGGTTTTTAAAAAAAAATCTGATCCTCAAAGTTCACTGAAATGAGAAGTTCGCTGCTGCTTGTGTCGTCACGCTCCCTCGCTTTTCTCAGTCAGTTTCTGATGGTGCTGAAGATCCCTCACCCCTGTCCTCCCCCCTCCTCTGCTGCTGCCCCCCTCTCTTGTTGTCAGAATAATCCATTCCCCTGCCCAGCACCGCTATTGTGCAGCATGTGGAGTGTGCAGCTTTGATGATGTATCCTTTATTTAAAAGCTGCATCTGCTATGGGTAATTAAAGGGACCACTTACTTTGATGATGACAAGTACCCAAACAAATACGCACACTCACACTCTCAAACTGTTGCTCCATCATGCACGCAAACACTTTGCCACTGAGCATCTGGAGGCAAATGCACAGCATCATCCAGCCTCTGACATGCATACATACTGAGGCGTGTACATGTTAGAGAAAGCAGCCCAGAAAAGCCTCTCCCATAGTCATCATTATCCAATCAGGGAGGATCCAGAGATGGACAGAAAGAGAAAAGAGCAGAAAACACGAAGGCAGCTCTACAGCGTCCCATCACAATAGATTAGAATAAATAAACAGATTTCTCATTAAAACCAAGGCTCTGCTGGAGCATCCCAAGAGGAATGGGAAAATAGTTTGGCTGTTGGAGCTAAAATATCAGCACAATCACACCGTGATTAGTCTAAGGTACATTAAACTTAATCACAGATCACCAAAGGGTTCCTGTTAAAATATTCACTGTGACCTGAAGTGTACAGAGCCAAAAGTGTGTGCAACTAATGATTATTATCATTGTTGATTATTTCCTCATTAATCATTTAGTCTGTAAAATGTCAGAAAATTGTGAACGAATTGTGTCTATTAAAATGGAAAAAAAAAGTCACAATTAATTGATTATCAGAATAGTTGCTTCAATTGATTTGTAGACATTTAGAATTCACTTGAAATAAATAATTGACGAATGAATCTGATATAAATAGTGAGACTACAGAAACAATCTGTATATGAAAAATGTCTGATTTCAGAGTTGATTATTGGATCCAGCTTTTTCAAAATGAGGATTTGCTGCTCCATGCTGCTTGTCTGATGTAAACCAAGTCTTTTAAAGCCCCAACTTGCCAAGTTAACTTGAAAGACGTCATTTACACCATGTTTTTAGCCTAAATGTTCACTTTAGATCCTGGAAATGGTCGGCATTCACTTACATTTTTTTTTTTTTACACTTACATTGTTTGATAGATACTTTGTTCCTGTGAAACTCCAGCAGTGTTTTGTTTTGTTTATTAATCTGCTTTTGTTCTCACAATTAATGTTTTAGTGTGATAAATGTCAGAAAGTAGAAAAGCTTAAACAATTAATGAATAATCGAGACTGTTTCAGCTCATGTATAACTTGTTTTGTTCCTCTCAGACAGACCTCATGTATCACCAGTTCACCTTAAGCAGAGCAGATCGAGCTTGTTGCTCTGCTTTTGAGGTGAAGACACTTATTGTCATAAGCAAAGGATTCTGTTCCCACCCCCCTGCCCGTGGTGCCCTTTTTCATTTTCCAATTTCCTGGGCAGAGTTTTATGAAATAAGTAAGTAGAGGTCAGTAAAATGTCTCGCTTATAGTGTGAGTGGAAATGATTACACCTTAACGCTCGTGTTTCAACTCTCTGAACTTCACACTTGCAAGCTGATAATGTCCAGGTGAATTCATAGTGGCTTGAGGGAATATATGGAGAGGGTGGAGAGAAATGTCAATATCCTCATTGTACCCTCAGTGTCTGTGTGTGTGTGTGTTAGGGCATGAGGGAGTGTTTGCTACTTGGTAGTTCCTGTTTTTCTGCACGTACCATCCATTTCCTGCATTATTATCACCTCCGTTATTTATTCCCTGTGGAATTTATTGGAACATCTGGCTTTTTATTTCTGCTCATACGCTCTTAACCTTTGCAGAGAACATTACAGATTACACATTATTACAGGCACTGTGCTCCTCACGTCTTTTATGGATTTCTTTTGTCTTTCTTCAAGTTTTATTTGTCAAACTGTCTGTTTGCAGTTCAGTTTTTGTTTGGCTCTTAGTATTCCTCAGAAACATTTGAACTGACTTAAATTAAATTTTGTGGAAAGTTCAGCAGTGGGCCAAAGAACTAAGGTTGTCACAAAACTAGAATTTTGAACTTTGATACAATACTAGTATTTGAAAAAAAAAAACACAATACTTCTTTCAGTACCACTGCAAAAACAAAATTAAAGTCCTCAAATGTCTTATTTTGTCCACAACCCAGATATTCTTTTTATTGTCACTGAATAATAAAGAAACCACAAAAATCAAAACACTGATCTAATCAACTATCAGAATAGTTGGAAATTAATTTATCATTGCAGCTCTAGACTAAACTGAACTGTAGTCTTGAATGAGCGATTAGATGATTTCTTTGTTAATAAAATAGTGACACTGAAGCATTGTGTAGCCTTGACAGAGTATCTTGTCTGACATCTAAGTGCTTTCTAGTTTGTAAATTCAGCAAGAGAATGTATTTACCTTAACTAGAAATTAATGTCTCATTGAGCACTAAATATATATGCCAAAAATGTCCACTAGATTTTCCTCTCAGGGTCTTGACATTGCCTTGTGAATGGTCAATATGAGACTGGATTTTACTGACACCTGTGATAAAGTCAGCTGTCCAGCAGACCAGAAGTAAATTAAGTGTCAGTCAAAACTCTTTTGGTGGTCTGGCAGCTCAGTTGGTAGAGTGTGCGCCCCAAGAACTGAGGCTCTGAGTCCTCTGCAGTGGCCGTGGCTTCGACTCCTGCCTGCAGCCTTTTGCTTCATGTCATCTTCCCACTCTGTCTGTCCCCCTATCCTGTCCTTGCTTCAGTTGTCCTATCACTTAAAGGCAGAAAAGCCCCCAATAAATACATATATATACATATATATATAAAACTCCCCCTTTCCATCTGCAGTGTGTTTGGTCTTGTGAAGACCACACTACAGTTGGGCGATATGTTTAAAATTTCCAGCCACCATCAGCTCAGCTGGGAGATTTGAGCGAATCATGAGTTCACTATTTTAAAGTGCCAGAAAATCCCAATAAATAAACAAAATAAACTGCCAGAATGCCCAGAGATACCTGCATTATTTATTTCACCCAACAGATCACATAGGCCCCCTTTATACCAGACAAAAACCCACCAAACACCTGGCAATAAAGGCTTGTCGCTGCCACCTGTAACTTCTATGACTCTCATCTCAGCCACAAATCCCATCCATCTCCATTCAAGTATCGCTAAAATGTTGTTCCAAATTAGTCAACGTTGATTTTGACATAGACTGAAGTAAAAGATTTAGAAAAGTAACCACTGTAATATCGTCACTGGCCTCCATGCTGTGTTGTGGTGTTTACTAACCCCATTTTCTGATGCGTTTGTGATGTTGAACATAACAAGTTCAGAAAAAACAAAAGACAAACTTGTCTCCTGGCTGTGGGAATGGTATAATTTGCCTGGTTTTTACTGTATGTACCTGTGTTTTATAGGGCTGCATATTCACAGTCATTTTGGTACAAAAAGGTATTAGTAGTGCACTAAAAAACAGATTGTTTTGTGAAGTACAGTGGTCATAATACAGAACTTTGGCTTGTAAAGTCAAGTGACAGTTTAGCCATCCTAAACTTTCCTGCACTACCATTGTTGCTAGAGCTGCAATTAATATTCTTGATCAATAAACCCGTCGATGGGGCGGAGGTTTGGCTCAGTTGGTGGAGCGTCCGCCCCATGTGCTGGGGCTGTTGGTCCTCTGCGGCGGCCGCTGGTTCGATTCCCGCCTTCGGCCCTTTGCTGCGTGTCGTCCCTTCTCTCTCTGCCCCGTTTCCTGTCTACTCTTCAGCTGCACTATCCAATAAAGGCACAAAATGGCCAAAAAAAAAATTAAATAAATAAACCCGTCGATTATTTTCTCAATTTATCGATTAGTTGTTTGGACCAGAAAATGTGAGAAAATGGTGAAAGATGTTAAGCAGTGTTTCCCAAAGCCCAAGATGATGTCCTCAAATGTCTTAATTTGTCAACAACCCAAAGATATTCAGTTTAGTGTCGAGCAATAAAGAAACCAGAAAATCTTTCATTCTTTTCATCTCTAACGGTTGCAGGACTATTGGTAGTAGTTGTAAGAAATTTCATGTATGAGCTATTTTCTTTCGAGTAGAGCCAAAATTGTTCTGGTAGATTTTACTGCAGAAAGAAAGTAGTTATTTGCTTCAAAACAGGAAAATGTTACTGGGTTAGTACAGGACAAAGTCTTATTTATGACTGGCTTGTTCTGGAGTTTTCATGTGTTTTTTCCTTCACCCTGAAGTAGATCAGATGTGTCTCCCAGCACACAAACTTCAAAGTATTTAATATACAGGCAGTGGTAATGTTTTAAACATCAAGACACTGAATGTCTGGGTGAAAAATATTACCTTCACTCAGAACCTTGTTTTTTTATTCAGCTATTTTCCTGACAAAGGCACACCGCAGTTTGAAACATTGTATAAGTAAAGCTAATTGGGAGCAAGATATATTGTACAGGCTTTCTTTTCCCCCTGGCCTTTAATCATCCTGACACATTTTCTTCACCCGCTCTTTGTCTTCCTCCAGGTATTTGATGGATGGAGCAGAGTCGAGCTCGGAGAGCGAAATGGAAGTGGACGACGAGAGTGAGGAGGAAATGAACACAAAGGTAAATTTGTTTTTTAAGTGAGACTATAAAAAAACGATCAAATAAAAAAAAACAGTCTGTTTTAACACTCTGTCCATGCTGTTCTTGGAGACTCCACAGAAACAGGAGAGACAAGCGACCCCGAAAAAGACACCAGAAAAGAGGGATGAAGATGATGAGTATGCTGGCTCCACTGATGTGGATGAACCAGGTTTGCATCAAATTACTTTTAACTCTAATACCTTGAAGTCCCACTGTGAAAAAATCAACCAAACTTTACTTAATATGTTGTTTAATATTCAGTCAACACCAGCATTGCCACTTGAATGACTTCTCTTTCCTTCTTTGTGTGCTAAAGAAACTGTTGTGGGGATAAAAGAGAAAGCACATTATTTTTCTGAAAAGAGCCTTACAAAGTCTTAAATTGTGTTTTTCAGCTGACTTATAGCTGAAGTTCACCTGAGACCGGAACGGCAGGGTGAAATAATAGGAGAGGAAGTGGGTGGTTGGTCTGATGAAAAGGTGGAATAGAGGAAATGAAAGAATGACAGCCAAGACCTCAGGTTAAAACAAAAATTTTCTTCAAGTCACTGAGGCCAGCTTATTTATTTCAGTGCTTTTTTGAACTCACATAAAAATGATGTTGAACTTAAAGGTGACTCTTTGGGTGATGTACCATAAACTTTCAAGCTGGCATACTAATAATAGCCAAAGGTACAGTCTGTACTCACAAATTAGTCCAGACCCAAAAAGACTGGCTAGAGATGTGGAGGAAAAGAAAGTGCCTGAGCTGCAGTGCATCACATTGAACATTCATACATAATTCACACATACGATTTCCACAGAATGCTCTCTATTAGTACAATAACATAACATTGCCATGCTTAGCACCACAGCCCCAAGCATTTGTTTTGTCTTAACAGGGACACTGTTCTCCTTCACTAATTAAATCTGTAATATAGTTACTGTAGTAAATCATAACATGTCCATGCTGTGTCAAAGACGTACGGGAGAATATGTGTCATATCGTTACTCTGTCAGGCATTGAAACGGGCACTTTTTTTTCCTGGAGAGCAACTTGCATAAACCTGCGTGTGAAGATATGGCCAGTACCTCCGACAGTAGGTAACAGCCAATTTAAATGAATGATAACATTGTTAGGCTCTAGGAATACATTTAGAATTATATTATAAATCAAAATACACAGTCACACAGGATAATGTAGACATAATTATGAAGTGTAATTTATAGAGGAATAAATATGCAGAATAAAAGAATAAAAAATGCCATCTTGAAGGTTTGGTTAATAGCAGACTAGCTGCACATCACAACGAGTCTGGGAATTGTAATGTAAATTGTATTTGTTCATCCATCCATCGTCCGTGACCACTTATCTGGAGGGGGCTGGACCTTATCCCAGCTGACGTTGGGCAAGAGGTGGGGTACACCAGTTCATCACAGGGCTGACACATAGAGACAAACAACCTTCTGCCGCCCAGTTGTGTTCATACACATAAAATACACAAAAATTGTTGAAAATTTGTTAATAAATGTTGAAACATTTGGTTCTTACATGAGGGTCCAATGAATCCTAACAATTTTGGTGATCTTTGGTGATCTCCTGACACTTTTCTGGTTCAGCGTTATGTTATGTCATATTTATATCTATTTATATATGCACTTATCAAAACAAAGTTACAAGATGTTTCACATAGCAAGCACTATAGCATACGCATAAAAGCAGCAATAAAATAATAAAAGTACTAAACTGTTTGTCATTCATCACGCGATAAGTCGTTACTCTGGAAATTAGCGAGCATTAAATAATAAATAAACTGCAAACAGAATGAAGTAAGGGAGACAGTAATCAGCCATTTCTTAGTCACAGAGGAGAAACAACAAACCAAAAGATTCATAGCACTTAAATTAAGTAAAGTACATCTGATAATTAAAGCAGGAAATGAATGTAAAGATGTATTTATTTACTTGCTTGCCTATCTGTATTGTAAAGGTCCAAGTGCTGAATTGTAATAGGCTGTGATTCATGGGAAGTGATTCATTTTATTTGCTGAAATAAGTAAAGAGGGAGAGAGGGAGGGCAGCACTGGAGCTGAAGAGGACTGAATGAATTGAGAGGGGCAGGGCGATGTGAGAGCCCAGGGATTAGACAAAAGGGATCACCTTTATGAAGCACTTGGAAATGGATGAGTCGACAACGCCACCGTGAAAAGGACAAGACTATAGACGCTATTCGAGGGAGAAGCAAGAATGGAGGCAAGACGTAATCACTGTGAAAGGACTTGTGCATGATTCTCATTTCTATGTTAATGCAAGGCCAGAAGTAAAGTGCTGCGGTGCATCAGCGAGAAGACACAACAAATACTGACCCACCAAACACACTCAGGGAGACGGCATGTTAATGAGAGCTGCTTCTCCTTTCCCCCCTCAACAGCACACGATTGTATGGTAATGCGGAGTGTCACCAGCAAGGTTACATCCCGCTGTACTGCTGATATGTTTCATTGAAATGTGGGTTCACCTGGCACACAATTAGATGTTTTTAAGATTCCAGCCAGAGTGCAGTGATGATAATTTAAGTTACGAGAACAGTCATTCTCAAAGTCTGGGTTTGACCCACAGGTGGGTCACAGGAGATTTTATCTGGGTCACGAAACAAATAAGACTATGGAAGTAATTCCCCAAAATTTAAGATTTATATCTGCGGCACACCTTTTATAAAGCAGACAAAATGTGTGTATTATTTTACTGATAAGAGGAAAAAACAAGAGCCTGTTAATTATGTTAAAAATGGTCAAGAGTGTTCATTTATGTACAAACTGACTCTCCCAAGATTGTGAATTGGGTTGCAATGGTTTTTCATTTTTAACAAGCAGGTCCTTGGAAAAAAACTTTTTGAAACATTGTACTAGAATGTAGCAATAACCTTGTGTTGTCAGTGAGCGCACTGTAAATACATGAAAAATAAATCAGACATGTCCTTTAAGCTTAATTTTACCATATTGACAAGTAAACCATTTTTTTTTCTCTTTTCACAGGCGGAGGTGATGATGAATCTGGTGTGGACACGGAGGACGAGCTGCAGAGGTAAACAACACAAATAATGTTATTGATGCTGATTGTGATATCGATGTGGACGACTTTGTTCTTGCGTGTCCTTCCTTGGTTGTTGACTCCACTAGTAAAATAACCATAAATCAGTAATTCTACTTAAACTTGAGTCAACTTTTGATCGATAATCTCACAGTAATGCAACAAGAAAAAGAATAAAAGAAAAGAAAGAAAACTTGAAATCATGTCTCAGTTGCAGAGAGTTTGTTTGAGGGTTCAACTCTTACTGAAATATGGCACCAAGAGACAACTGACTCACTGAAGTCTTAAAAATGCCTCTTTTGTGTGTTAACATGAAGCTGCAATATTTTTTATGTCAGCAAGTTTAAGAAAAATCACAGTACTGTATGCTACCTGCCCAGCAAGAAACATTCAAACATTGTTTTCAGTGGAACTTTCTTCAGTGCCCATATAACTTTTTCAGTTTAAATTTTATTTTCAGTACCAAAATTCAGAGTCACTGCTGGCTTCGTACAAAGAGCAGACAGACAAAGTGAGCTACTAGCTGGCAAACTCAATGAAACATTTATGCTCTTAAGGGCCAGATATTTCCCCCTGGAGTTAATGGAAACCAAGAAGGCTAAAAGGAGAGTGAAGACTAGACTTACATTTGTCAGGTGGTTTAAAAACACGACCCTAAAAGAATACTAATGTTTCTCTGTGTCTGCTGGATGTGTAAACAGGCAACTGTTTGCCACAACAACATTATGAGGTGATAGCATGTAAGGATTGTGTTTAAAACTTTTTCCACTGCCCTCAAGATGAAAAAAAAAATCAATGAATACTGCTCTAAGCCATTTAAGTTTGTCTTGGACTGGTTTTCTCTTTCAAAATACTTCCCGAGAAAGCTCACTGATAGAAAAGAGATGATCACCGCCTTAAAGATCATCAGAGCTGCAGAAGGACTCGTAGTTAAAGGTGCATTCATCCTGAAATAGAGACCTTAGCAATTTGGATGCACAATTTACTTTGAAAGAGCTGCTTTTTGTACTGAAGTATTTTCTCTAATAACTGCACCGCTCAGACTCAGACAGTTTTATTATCCCAAGTGGGAAACTTGACTTGCAAGGTACAAGATAAAAAACAACACATGTACAACCAACCAAAAGTACAGACAAAGAAAGAGGAAAAACAGACATTTCTCCTGTTTGTATAATATACAGAATACAACAGAAACACACAACACTCAGTAAAATGGTGAATTACATGTGCAGATTTAGCATGGTTATTGCACAAGGGACAAAGGAGTTTTTAGCCCTATTGCACTTGAACTGAGGTCCTCGGTTCATCTACAGTCTGAGGTGGTTTTTGCGGTCTAATATGGACCTGGCTGTTCAGACAAAAGCTTTTTACTCTCACCCTCTAGGATGTACACATTAAAAAAATCTACAGCCTGCAGTGACTGCACAGTAACAGCATCAAATCCACATGGTGTGTTTTTCCACTTGAGAAACTCTGAATCGTTTTTTGATTGCTGAATCAAAAAAATGAACTGAATTTTTATATATATAAGTAAGTAGCACTTTGTCTGGTGGCTCAACGCTAACACAGAAATTAGCATTGCAATAATTTTATCTTAACAACTGGATCCATGTTATTTCACATGATTAACATAAAAAGACATGTGAGCTCATACTTTCAGAAATATATTTCCTCTTGTCTTTGGAAACAAACTAATGGCTTCTGGTGGCTCATCACAAACTCAGTCTATAACTCTGGGTGCAACACTCCACACTGAAGGGCTACAGCAACCTGAAAGGGTCAAAACGCAAAATTAAAACGTTTCAAAGTTCAGTCATATGTGAAAGATGTTAATTTAAAGGCTCCTCATGTTGTTTTCTTTCATGCAGTTTTCAAGGTCTTTTCAAGATGATAATAATAATAATAATAATAATAATAATAATAATAATAACAAAATTACAATACTTTAAGATTTGCAGTGCATATCGAATTGGCAAGTATCATGATAGTACTGAATCAGGAGGTAAGTGTCGTAGTCATGATTTTGAGAAAGCCTCTCATTATAACTGTCAGTATCTTTTTTCATCACATTGGCAGAAATGGACTCTCACTTAATTCAAACTGTTAATAATGTTAATTGTTTTCTCATGACTGCAGAATCACAAGGTTGTCTGCTGTTGACTACAGTTAGTTATTGGTTTAATTATTATGGTTTACAGTTGAATGATGTGCATTTCAGAATCAGAATCAGAAATACTTTATTGATCCCCGAGGGGAAATTTTATTGATTTGTATTGATTACTGGCAGTGGCCAATCAAGCTAAATATCAGCAAATGGCACTGCTTCTGTTTTGTCTTCATGTAATGTAATGTAATTATCACTTATTGTTATTGCACCATAGGTTTTGGCCTTGGTGCCTTACATATTGGCCGCAAAGCCCCAATAAATTTGTATTTATCAAAAGCTAAAGTGCCCTAAAAATGGGTTAATTTAAGGCCTGCTATACAGAATGACTTAGACCCATGCAAAAGAGTTAGCTCCAAGGTGACCCGCAGGTATAGTATAAAAGTATAAAAGTAGCATGTAGCGTGAACGGTGCAACAAGTCAGTTTTCTGTCCTTGCAACAGGGTTGAAAAT
>JAJHUR010121420.1:0-14035 GCA_027495735.1 Lutjanus campechanus | reverse complement strand
AAGAATTCATATGCTAACAATTATTGATATGCAGCCACACAGGAGTTAGGAGGGGAAGTTATGAGAGCTTGAACAATTGTTAACCTTGTCGACTTTGTCACCACAATAATTACAGCTATCGTCACCTGCATCACACGTCATCCTGTCCGTAACAGCAGTCTCCATTTCTCCACTCCTCTCTGCTCCTTTTCTTCCTCACTGATTTCCCTTCCTGCATTCTTTTGTGATCAGATGACTCATTCTTCTCTCCGCATCTCTCATTCAGTGTCTTTTAAAGCTTGTCTATTCCTTCTTTTATCTCTCCGAACAGGTGATTCACCCTGTCTCTGTGTCTCAGCTCTGCTCTCCTCGCTATCTCTCAGTCATTCTCATTACAAAAGGTGATCACCCATTGAGCTCATCAACCCGGAGTGAACTCCCTTCACCCGCTGACTGATGAGTCTGAGAAGGGGGCCGTCGCCGCGCTGACAGCTTCTTCTGAGCAGAAACATATTAATGGCTCCGCTTCCGACTAAAATGCTACGCGTGGACCGAGCCGTCCCACCCACCCTGCCGATACCGCGGCGCTTTTCGCTGGTATTTCTTAAATGCCAGCGTCAGTCATGAATAGGTCAGGACAACAAGCACTTAAATAAGGCTTTGTCACTGATTAATGAGAGGTGGAGAGGACTGGAAAGGCCTCTGACTGCCTCGCGCAGATAAAACAATGAATGTTTTGTAAATAGCCACGGGTGCTTCTCTCCGTCTCTGTCTCAAGCCCCCCCCCTCTCTGTTCTTCCCTTCCACCGGTGGAGAGAAACATCACTGACAGCCGCTCTGGGGATCGCAGAAACACATGTTCCCAGCCGCAGGACTGGGGGAAATCCAATCAGATCCCAGCGAGCCTACAGTGGCTCAATTTGCAAAGCCAACAGGCCTTTTACCAGTATTGTTGTAATGGTATTAACAGGTTGGATCCCAGCCAAGGAGCACTATGGCAGTAACATGCTGATGTTATTGACTACTTATCCATAAAAATGCATCCCTTCGCACTGCATTATACTCACGCGTGGTACAAATCGACTAATCTGAGCAGATTAAAGTCACTTAGAGGAGATTGGAGTTCACCCATGGTTTTATTAAAATGCACAAATCTAATCAGAGACGATGTGTAAATTGGCTGGCTAAAAGGCAGAGATGTTACATGGTGTAAAATGTGGTGGAGGAAAAAAAAAGGATGTTTATTTTGTTCAGTGTTGGCTATCAATCAGAAGCAGTGCATTCATAAAAATCAATCAGATGTGGTGAAATTAGGGATTTCCCTTCCTAAGATTTTTTTTTTTTCAGTTGAATCAGATTTGGTTGTCCAATATGAATATTTGATGTTTTCATCCTTTTCTTCTTTTTTTTTTTACAGTGCTTTTTTTTTTTACACACTAAATTCCTACACAAGCCAGTAAGACACATTTAAATGTCTTTATTCGTCAACTGTGATGTGAAGTCAAGTCACTATGGTCAAGTTCATTTCAGACTTGAATTAATGATTTATTTTTTTACCAAATCAGAGTTTGTGATTGTAACAAAACCTATCTTACTGCAACAATCCTTTCCATGATGTTTTTAGACACTTGGAACAACAATCTGAGCCTGTCGGTGGCAAAAAAAAACAGGCACAAACATCAAGCAAACATCACCTTCCCTGCACACTCTGTGGTGCGCTCTGCTGAAGTGGCTGCTGCAGCACGTCACTGTTTCTATCACTCTTCTCTGCTCTTCATCACAGTCAGTTCTGTGATTTATGGTGATTTAGAGCCGTCCATGTTGTTGCATTGCTCTGCATACAGTGATGCAGCAAAAAGACAAGAGCTGAAACTTGTTTACCAACCACTCGTTTTGCCTTCGCTCATCAGTTCACCACCATGCATGGAGTCATGAGAATTTTCACACGTGCTAATGTAGAAATATATTTATGATTCCCTTTAATTACTCATTGAATTGTTCTCCTAGTGCATTTTCATAAGCTTCTGTCCGTTTTATCCTGCAACTGCAACACACACTGATCGACAAATGAAAAAAAAAAAATTCTCAACTGAAAGAATCTCAGTGGACTGAGGGGTCTCTGACTAAAGAGTCAAATCATCAACAATCAGGGTGCAGCCCTAGGTGAAATCAAATACCGCAGTCAGATCTGAGGTTTAATAATGAATTGTAAAAATATAAAATTTCTTTGAATGCAGTGTCTAGAGTAATCCATAAACAGCAGCCAACGCAGAGCAGTTTCTGTGATCCATCAGTCGGTAAGTAGTGGTGTTCCCTCGGTACAGACCTGGCTCCCACACTCTGCACAGATGCCTCAGAGTTTCAGCCGTGTTAATTTTTTTCTTCTTCCAAAGTAATTAACTTGTGGAAATGATTTACCCTTGAATGGTTGTCAGATCAATTTCTCATTGGAGGTCTTCGTAAACCTGCTGTGGCACCCGTAGCCTGTCAGATCCCAGCCACTGGGCACATCAGGTCCCACATGAGTGGTTTTAGAGTGCAACACAGTACAGTGAGCCTTTAAACAAAGCCTGGACTCCTGTAGGTTCAGAGTTTAAATTGGCAAATGACTTGAAGTATTATCAGGGAAAGCCTGTTGACGAAAACCTATACTGTTACAGCAGATGCACTGTGAAAATACAGAATGCAAACAAGCTTAAAAATAAGTTGTCCAGGTCTAAGTTTCTGTAGACATTTAATCAATATTATGTCAGGTACCTTAAAACTATTGCAAGCAGATTTTTTTTTTTTCAACACTAACTCCAACTGTTTTCCCCCTGCAGAC
This sequence comes from Lutjanus campechanus, assembly GCA_027495735.1. Taxonomy (NCBI): domain Eukaryota; kingdom Metazoa; phylum Chordata; class Actinopteri; order Lutjaniformes; family Lutjanidae; genus Lutjanus; species Lutjanus campechanus. The sequence goes on along the minus strand of JAJHUR010121420.1, from coordinate 11,232 downwards.
AGTACAGTATACAGAGGATGTGATGTGAAATTGCTGAATTTAATGGAAATTGAGTAGCATTCTATTTGGGGAAAAAATTGTCCTTAAATCCAAGAAACAATGACTTCTATCATGCAGACAATTTATTGGTAATAATCCAGATTCTCCTGATTATACCTGGACTGCAGAGAGAACCCAGTATCCATAAGAATTACATCTGTAATGGAAATTCTGCGATGCATAATGCAACAGTTCCATGGTTCTCCAAAGATGTTGGCATTGAAAGTTCAAAACATCCATTATCAGTCATGTATGCTAATTCTCTGCAGGGTCGCAGGGGCTGGAGCCGATCCCAACTGACTGGCGAGAGGCGGGGTCGCCAGTTCATCACAGGGATGACAGAGAGACAGACAACCATTCACACTCACACATTCACACCTACAGGCAATCAACCCAACCTGCATGTCTTTGGACTGTGGGAGGAAACCCACGCAGACACCGATAGAACATGCAAACACGCAGAGAGGCCCCGGATGGCCGAAGAACCTTCTTGCTAAGCGCTGCACCATCATGACGCCCAAGTTAAAAAAAAAACCATCATGCTGAATGTGAGGAATGGCAAAATTATCAATCATATCAACTGATGCAACAGACAACGAGTGTTGTCTGGCAGTAGTTCAGATAGTGATCAGAAAAATTTGATTTAATCTGTATATCATTTTCTGAGATTTCTGTTGCCTCTATACCCTAGTATACATGCAATGATTTGAATTAGTTGATTTTGTTAATCCTACAGCTGCTGGTGTCAACTCTGCAGAACCTCAGATGTATAAAAACAACATTTTTTGCAGTTATTTTTCATTTATTTATGTTAATTATTATGTCTCTCTACAATCAGCATGTGTAAACTGCAGCATGATGTCAGGCAAACAGATACCAGCATATGAATGCAGAATCTTGTGGCAAGGGACAACATTCCCATTTGGAGAGATTTGCTGAAAAGTCATGTGGATCTAAAACATCTACAAAAATCTATTTTTGTGTATTGTGGCAAGAAATGTCTGAATCATATAGTATAAGATAAATTGCTTTCAGTTTGCTTGCATTTTGCTTTAGCAAGTTGCCAATCAGACTGTAAACAATGCCCAGAGTGTGGAAGAGGAAGTCTTGGCTTGAAAAGAACCCCCAAAAATATTTGCTGAGGCCAGAGGCTAAGTAGTTGCCAGATGATAGCTGATGAGTTCTGAGACTGGGCAACCGCAACTATGATAAAGTAAAAAAAATTACACCATCAACAACAAGATTTTAAAATGTTCCAAATCAATACTTTTTTTGTTGAATTATTTCTGTCTAGAATATCTGCATAATATTAAGTGCACCGTGGTTAAGATTACATTACTATAATTCCACATTATTTCCTGCTCTGATGCTGAATGTTGCTGTTTGACATAAAATATGCAGTGAAAATGTGTCCAGTATGAGTGTAATTCCTGTAATAACCCAGCAGCAGCTGTTTATGTGATTGCTCACTTGCTGGTTTATCCAAACCCCTGGATCCAGCTGGACTGCTGACACACTTCAGACATACGCATCGTGCTTAGTCTACTTAACGTTCAATGTTTGATCATTTGCATTCAGATGAAGACCTTCCGCTTATGAGAATAAACTCTTGTTCGTCATCAAAGTTCGGCTGTATAGTCTAGACACAATTGTTGCAAAAAGTGACACACGCTGTAACAGTTTGTGATTTTGATTGAGACTGACATGATGCCACAAACCCTCCGAGTCCTCCAAATTAAGCACCAAAAAAGTAGTTTTTCCATGCGCGTCAGAATGACACATGCAGTAATCTTTCTGGTCTGATGCCAACCTGATGTAACAATGTTAAGGTTTGGTCAGGATTGGATATAATGAGACCACTGTCAACATACTAACATCATGGTTTCAGTTAAAATGACTACTTTGTTAGGGTCAGGGGACTTCATTATCATGGTTACAATAATAAACAGGTTATTAAAATGATCGTGATCACGCTTTAATAAAAACCATTGTTGATGCTGGACATCAATCATCAATTAACAAACTGTGCACAAGAAAGGTAGGAACAGCTGGACAAACTACTGTAATAAGCAAAAAACAGATAAATTAATCTGTATCTATTTTGATAATCGTTTAATCATTTTCACTCATTTTTATATAAAAATATAGTTCTCTGAATTCAGCTTATTTTCTGGTTTCTCTGACAGTAAACTGAATATTTCTGAGTTGTAGACAAAACAAGAGGACGTCATCTTGGACTCTGGGAAACAGTGATCAACATTTTTCACCATTTTCTTACATTTTATGGACCAAATAACTAACTGATTGATGGAGAAAATGGCTGACAGATTGATAACATCTATCGAGAATAAATAATAATCACAGGAAACACTTGAAAAATAGGTCCAGTTGAACGTAACTAATTTATCGATTAATCATTTTAACTCCATTTTTAATTTTAAAAAAAAATCTACTTTTGAGTTGTGGACAAAACAAGACATTTTCTGACATTTCATGCAACAACTAATCGATTATTGAGAAAATAATCAACCGATCAATCAATGATGAAACTACATATGTTAGTTTATTATTACATATTCTATATTGAGATAATCCAGAAGTAACAGAAAGTAATAAAGTTGAATTACTTCAATATTGTAATACTTTGATTACATTACTCACTATATTTTTGAACGGGTAATCAGTAGAATACATTTTTAAAGTGACACCCCGTTTATGAGAAATGATCATGAAAAACTGCAGAAATTCAAGCCTTTCACAACTGTCTTGGTTTATAATAATGACACAATTACAAAATATTATGACATTTTAAATCCCTAACTCTGCTTGACAATGTGTTACGTACGTTTCAATGCTTGGTGATGGACACAAAATTAAGACAAACCAGGTTGCACATTCCCTTGTTACGATTAAGCTCGCCAAGCTTCAACGGAGCCAAGGAGTCTATTTCCAGACATGTGAACGTCTCAGCCGCTTCATTTGACAATTCCATGCCCGTGGTGTGAAAAGTAATTGGTCATATCGGGTGGAAGTGTCTTTGCAAGCAGAGAGCTGCTTTGAGTCTACGTGGATTTAAGGTCTTCCTCTCATTCACATCATCTCTGTGTCTGACTCTTGACTGAAGGATACATGTTTAAACCTCTCCAGTTTTAAATGAAACATGCTGCTACAGATAATTGCAGGACCGACTGTCTGTTTGTTTGTGCATGTGCGCTTGTACCCGTGTGGACTTTGTATGTGCTTTTATTATGAACAGAATGATTTAGTGCGTCATGGTGTTGAGACATTAGGATGATACTTCTTGCCCTCTCGCTGTCTTCCTGGCAGCTTCCCAAGGACAGGCAGCAGAAAGCAATTGCTATTAGTGCACATATATAGTCCGAGCAGATAAATATAGGCTGCTTTTAGCAGATGAGCCACAGCGCCATCAATTAAGATTAGGGCAAGTGCTATCACAGTCTCATAAAGAACAACAAGGCGGCATTCCCTCAATGTCAAAGGTAAGATGAACATGTACAAGCCGTTGGGAAAAATCAAAGAGAAGCCGATAGCTCATATACATAATGCTCACATTGACAAATAGCTATTGATGTTTCTTCATCAATGAGAGTGACACGGCTCAAACAGCTTGGAGGGGATCCCGATCACAGCAGCGAAATGAAATTATGCCGGAATTTGGCGAGGATGAGTCTAATCAATTTATTTCAGGCGTCAGTGTTGTTTTCTCTCGATACGATGGGGTGGGAGGCAGGAATTTTGGACTTCTGCGCGCAGCTAGGGAGCGTTTTCTAGCCCGAGTTGAAGTCTGCCTCCATCAGGCTGTTTGAGAAGAAAACGCAGACGGGGAGAACACAAATAGAGCAGCTTGGTTGCGTGTGGAAAATGAGGAATGGCAGGGATGGAAGTCATCTTTTGCTCCAATCACAGCCCGGCTGGAGCGACCCTGTTGTTGCCCGTTGTTCTCGTCTTCATTCCCCGAGTAGCGTCCTCTTTTTCTCTGCCCTGGTTGTAGCGAAGAGTATGGCAGCAATCTCCATGCCAGGCCAGAGGGACGTGGACAATGTGTGTGCCCTGCGACTCTCCAGTGGTTTCCAAGTAAAGGCCATCACTCTCCCTAATTAGCTGGTCTCTTTTGGGCTGTGACTAAAATCACCTCTGTGGCTCCTTCCTCCATCGGATCACACCTAATTTTAATTAGACCCCTCGGAATATTAGCCGGGGTCTTTGTTCCGCTTCCTCTCATTAAGGAGCCAGACAAATGAGTCTTTAAAATCCTTTATACATTTCCTCTACATTTCTCCCTCCACTCCCCCCTCCCACCCCCCTTCTCTTTCACTATTGTCCTCATCATTTTCTTCTGCATGCTCTTTTACTGTGATATACTGTATATAATCAGCCCCCGGCCTGGCTAAGACCATGTGAGGAGTGATTGCGCAGTCTGTCCAAATATCCCAGCGAAGTCACAGCCTGCCAGGGCTGCAGATACAGTCTGACACGGACCAAACAAACCTGTAGATTACAGAAAAGTGCAAACTTGCTGAGCAGACAGAAGAGGATGAAAGAAAATATCACTGACAAGCCAAATATTAAGCCACCGATAGATTCAAAATTAATTTTGAAGGGATTCCATGGGCTGTCGGAAAACGATTACGACAAGACAAATCACTTATATCTGACGTGGATATTTGGCATGTATTAGGTTGTCATTTTGTTTGTGTGCAGATACAAAATTTTTACAACAGGTAGTTCCAACCAAGCAATTGAGATTGAGACATTGTAGAATGTGTCAAATCACCATGCTCATCACTTGAAATATTACTCGGCCCAGAGGGAGGAAGTTTTTGAACCGTTTTTATCCATGAAAATAAATCACGAACCACAATGGATGAATAATAGACCATGACCACCTGTTTGGATATTTCTTATAGCTGTTTTTTTATGTGCAATAAATTCAATGCTGCTGGTAAGTTTGTCTGTTTTCATTTAAAATGTTATTTTAATCTATACAAATATATAAATTGCACAAGGAAAATAAAACCATTTGAGCCATAGACTTTCATAGTGACCACACAGGAATTGCCACTGTTATACTGTTACTTTTTGCACAGTTGGAGATGCATATTGGTTGCTTAGCAACTATCATTGTCTGTATCAAAAAAAAACTTCGAAGTGGTCTCGATTACTGGTTTCCCAACATTAAAACATTAATAATTAAATAATAAAAACTAACTGACATCAATAACTGTCTTCATGATGTAAAATCTGGGATGGCTGCAAAATTTCTTCAGCTCAACAACAATAAAATCAAAGTTTTTTTTATTTGGACCACAGCTTCTGACCAACATTATTCCTCATCATCTCAGCCAGTTAGCTCCAGCTGTTAAATCTCGAGTAAAAAATCTTGGTGTCATGCTTGATTCAGGATCAAACAAACAAACAAGTCAATCAGGTAGTAAAGTCTCTGCACCATCTCTAAACTCAGATCAGTTCTGTCTACTTCTGACAATGAAAAAGCCATAAGTGGCCTCTGTGTGACCATTTGCCTTTACTTTTATTAATATAGTTATTGTTGTTATTGTAAATGATTATTTGTGATGATAATAACAATCCATCTATTATTATTATTATTATTATTATTATTATTATTATTAGTAGTAGTAGTAGTAGTAGTAGTAGTTGTTGTTGTTGTTGTTGTTGCTCTTCTTGCTGTTCTTGTATTTGTGTGTATTTCCTTCTTGTGTTCTGTGTGTGCTGTAGCGCATTATTATTTAAGACCTAATATGTGGTATTTTTCAAACCACCAAGGTCGGATTTTAAAGTTGAAATGTTCCAGTCCCTTCAGGATTTCACTGTCTTTTTTTTTTTTTTTGGATTGTTGTGGCCTAAAATGTCTGATTTCACAGCAGCTTTCCTGAAAGATTGTGATGCATGTTGATGATGTTTTTAGGCATTTTTCGTGATGAAATTGGGGGGACAAGGGAAAATTGCAAAAATAAGTTAAGACTTCCTTTTCTTTTTCATATTTATGTATAATTCATTAAAAATCAAAGGCACCTTGTTCTGGGGAGAATTAAACTCCACTCTGTTCTGAGTGATCGAAGTAACCTTACCAAAAAGGCTCAGGATTACAAAAGTTCTAACAAAATATGCTTTGTTTATAAATGAAGAAGTGCACCTTGGGGGTATTCCACAAAGAAGCTAAATCTTTTTGGAGCTCAGACTCAGTCAAAACAAAATTATAAAACAGAAAACTCCACAAAAACTAAACACTACTGAATAATAAAACACTGAGTCACGGGCATATGTGGTGTTTACATGGGGAACTGCTGTGGTTCGTGGATCTTGCAGAAAAGTTGTGGTGACTGGACCAAACTGCAAGGCAGTGCAGAATTCACAGGGTTTGGTTGAATATGTGAATTTGGTTAAATCACAACTTCCTGGAGAGACTGATTTTCACCCAGGCTCTGTTATGGATTGTTCATTCAACAACTGAGATTCCTTAAAGTTGAGAAGAAAAGCCCATCTTCATTTTTAAAGCTCAGCTTCCAGATTACCTCACATCTCATCTCATTTAAAACTCGTAACGATACACAATCCAGTAACTACTTAACCTCAGATATCTCTCAAGTACACACTAATGCTTGAAGAGTATCACATTCCCCATGGAGGTTTTAAAGCTTTATTATCAGATGTTTTTTTGTTTTGTTTTTTTGTTTGTTTTTTGTGATTCTCCCTAACTGTTTTTAGTAATCCCTTGCTTATCGTTCAGTCGTGTTATTTGGTTTGTTGATTGTGTTTTTGTGAATGTTTCTTTTTCTCAGATCTCTCTGGGGAAAGACATCTTAATCTTAATGATACTATCTGGTTAAATAAAGATTGCATAACAGTTTCTCTTAATCGTTCTGGCTCATTTTTCATTAGTCTTAAGCACGATTGTCACAGTTTCATGGGGCATCACAGCTCTACTGCATGTGTGCAAAAAGTAGTAAGTCGACCAAAACATTTCATTCATGCTTCAAAAGCTAGTTGTCGTATCAGTACTTTGGCCAGTGTCATCAAATTGAAAAGTTGTTTTGTCTTCGTGCGAGCCGTACTGCTCAAAGGGTTTAGCTGTTTTTCACCATGATGGCACTCAACCCTGGAAATGTTTCTTTTATATAATCTCTGTATCTCTAGTTTGTTCTGATTTTTTTTTCATGACACTGGCTGCTTACTGTACAAGAATATTATTTTTGTGTCACTTCAGATTTCAACAGTTGGTAAAAGTTCACTGGGAAAAGTCAATACTGTACAGCACTGTAGCACACAGAAAAAAAGATCTGCACATTTCTACAGTATGTGTACAGACAATTTATTTGTGTCACAATGCAGGGGTGTAGTGGGAATTGTACTAAACTCTCATTTGCCAATTTATCAGACATCACAAACATTCCTTGTCAGAGTGTACATGAATGTCTGACAGATTTTTTGGTATTTTAATGGGCCATTTTGCATGCGATGGCTGAAATGATGAAAGAATATTTAGAAGTTTTGACAAGTTTGACAGTTTCACTGAGAACCAACTCACAAGTTTTGACCAGCGAGCCGTTGTGCAATTCTTTTGCACACATGTGCCAGTGCAAGTGCAGTTTTTTTTGAATGAATGAGAAACTCCAATTTGCTGTGAACAACAAACTTATTGTTCAGACATTTGTACTTGTTGTTTTGAAAAAAAAAAAGTGATTCTCATTCCAGAAATGAGCCAAAGTGAATGAGAAAAGATATAAATTAAAAGTCCAGTGCCTCACTTTTTCATACTCTAACAAACTGAGACAAACTTTGTGAAAAATATGAACATAGTTTGGTTTTTGACATAAAGTACCACAAACCAGGTCCAACCAGTGTCATCACAGTGTGCATCTACAGTGCAAAGAGGATCTAATACTCCAAATTAAATAAAAACAAATAAATTGAATTGCTGTTTGTAACTGCCCTGTAAAATTACATATACAAGCTTTATCTAACTTGATTTGTAAGTGCCTTCAGAAAATATTACACATCATTACATTTGGTAAGGCTTGGCTAGGCTTAGGCACAAACATGAGTTATTTTAATGGTTATCCTGTGGAGGTTTTGACTACTATAGTACTGTGGAGCAATGATGGAGCAATGTTTTAAAGAACGCATGGGTCGCTGTTTTGTTTGTAGTCTACTTCAGGCGGCTTTGGCTTTCTCATGCAGCAAAATTATTGGAGTTATTGCTGAAAGTCTCGAACACTTACCGCCCTGCAGTTCAACCCGCACCACCTACTAGAAAAGAAAGTGACAGCACCTACAGGCCTGGACCAAAGATGTAGCTGCTGCTTGTGTTTTATGTGTTACATCATAAACCTTCAAATGTCAGTTTTAACTTGAGCCAATTTTCTAAAGAGTACAGAGTTCTGAGCACCACTGAGTGTCCTCTGTCCTTTAAGATGGTCCTTGTGTTTATTTTCTCCCCTCCCAAAAATTATATTCAGACTCTTTGGCAAAGGCCAAAAGGACCAAAACGATAAAAGAAATTTCTGTAATTCTGTCCTTTCTGAAGTTAGTGGTTTGAATCACATGATAAATAATCACAAAAGTTCAGTAACCAATGAAAGTAAGGTCATTTTTCCACTGGCCTGTAGTGATTTTTATCAGGTTGGATTATTTTGGTGTGATTTGCAGAGTTTTGGGGATAATGGCCACAGAGTCGTCTGCCTTCTCTCCAGTATGATGAAACTAGAGGGCACTCGGCTTGTGGTGCACAAAGCACACACACACACACACAAAAAAAAATCTAAAAAAACTCAATGTCTCTTTCCAGACATCATGACATCAAGATAATCCACAGATCTTGTTGTGAGCAGTTTCATGTAGGAACTACTTTCTTCCTAGAAAGGATCCGGTAGATTCTGTTGCAAAAAGACAGTAGTTCCTACATGAAACTGCTCACAACAACTCACACCAAAACTATCTAGATGGATAAATAGCAATACCAAACGCATATTACTGAAGCTAAACAGTAGTTCATATGATAACTTCAAAGCTCTCAAACTGTCGGGGTTCACAACAATTTTAGAACTGTAAATGTCATTGACAGTCATGGGGCCAGTAAACTTCAAATAAGCCAGTATCTAGTTTCCATCAGAGGATCTGCACCTTTAAAACTTAATTGTTTGTCTCTTTAAGGTCTTGTTACTAACCGCTGTTGTAGTCTGTCTAGAGCTAAAAGGAGCAATAATTGTAGCTCATTAAGAAAATATGAGCACGGAGAGAAAACATGGCCGTGGCGCTCTGCCCAGTTCAAATTACAGAAATGAATTCTCGTCTTTAATGGCTGCTGGAGAAATGTGTGTCTCTTGTGCCTTCCCTCGTATGACTGTTGAACAATGATGAATAGCGTAACACAACCTGGCTTATGGGTTCCCGACACTGAAGCTGGCCTTTATGTTGATAATGTAAAGCAGTGCTTCCCAACCTTTTAGCCTTGCGACCTTCTAAAATGATGCAATGTCTACTTGTGGTCCCTCTTTACAGGTTATGGCCTCATGTGTGGGCATGATTGGTGAGCAGTTCAACGTTATTTCATCTTGGGTTATTTCATCTGAAGAATCGTTAAGGCCCAGTAGGGGGCAAGGTGCCCAGTATTTTCAAAAAGTGACCAATATTTCAATATTTAAATCTATTTAAATCAGATTTAAGCCAGGAAACAGATTGTGAAACACCTACTGTAATGTCATCACAACTGCAGATGTAACCAGCAGAGATTTGCAAAAATGTATAGAAAAGTGTGATACCCAAGCACCCTGAGTTTGTCTAAACTTAGAGGATAACTTCGGTATTTTTCAACCTGGGCCCTATTTCCCCATGTGTATGTGCTGTCTCTTATACACATCTAGATGTGTATAAGAGACAGCTCAATACCGCAGCAATTTTAAAACGAGTTGCAGCTATCAATCATACACACACATACACATGAGGAAATAGGGCCTAGGTTGAAAAATACCGAAGTTATCCTTTAATAAGGAAACAATAAAAGGGAAAATAAGTCCAAACGTCTCAATTTAAACATCTTTATTTATTTTGAACATTTAGTTACTTATTTTGCTATTACAAGCAACCAAGTGGCTTAAATAATAGATATAGAACTCTACATTTATGGAGAAATCTTCAATAATTTACACTTATTGTTGCTTATTATCAGAGCCTGCATGGCCCCATGGAAGTTCTTCACATATATATTATTACAATAATCCTATCTATTATAATCACTATATTTGTGTGATACTGGGACAAGTCCTCAGATTCTCAAATATGATTGGCTATTTGTCCAGTGAGAGACACAATCTCAGTTTGACCAACTGTTTGATGACTATTTTTAAATGTGCATTGTTTTAGTTTGTATATAGCCTACGTTTATTTATTTATTTTATTTTATTTTTTTGCAAGGTGAATTTACATTAATAATAAATCATAAAAAATAAAATAGTTATTTTATAATGGAGTGTAGAGAATGAACTTGGAGTCTCCCAGCCTAAGGACAGAGGTAGAATGGAGGACTTAGAGAATTAAGTGTGGAAGCTTCATGTTATATTTGTATGGTCCCATTCAGCTGTGTTGTGATTAATATTTATCTTTTAGATAAAAAAAAAGATACTGTAATGTTAGTAATTTAAGTAGAAATGAGAAATGGTACATTACTGTGTGTGCATGCATGCGTGCATGCTTGCATGCATATGCACATACAAACGCATGCATGCACACGCATTTCTAGTCAAAAAAGTCTGGAAATGCTCCTGCAGATGCTCCGATTTAAGATGACACCAAACTTGACAACAACTAGGCTATCAACTAGGTAAATCTAGTTGATAGCCTCGCCATTGTTGATGGCTTGAGGCCCCAACCAGCCTGTTAAGAAGAGTGGGGAATCAGCAGTCGGTATAAAACAGAGTAGTCATCTTTTTTAAAGGTTTTTCACAAATTGAGAATCTTCACAACCACAAGAGGTCCTTGAGCATACAGTCATAAATGTGCACAAAAAATGTTAGGCTGATTCATCCAGCAATATGTGAGATTAGCTGCGGACAAGCCCCTCTCACACACAACCCACTGCATGATCCCCTCCACATGATAAAAATCCCTCCATCTCATCCTGCGACCCCTCAGCTTTTTCTTTTTTTTTTTTTTTTT
>JAJHUR010121402.1:2607-15067 GCA_027495735.1 Lutjanus campechanus | reverse complement strand
AAGTATATTAACCCAGTGAACTATCTTAAAACTAGAAGAGGTCACGCAGTACAGTGCAGATTCCCAACAGGCAACAGATGGTGAAACACCTACTGCAATGCCACCACAACTGCCAGATGCAACCAGCGGAGCATTGTAAAGTTCCGCCAACATTAATATTAGCCCCACATATATTGTTCCGAGCCAAAACAAGACTTTAGACTGAAGCAGTTGCTAAACTTGCAGCCCCCAGTGGCCAGTTAAGAGGAGTGAAAAGTGAGCCGTCAAGGGTTATATAAACGGAGCAGTGAAAATATTTAACTACCATCCTGTAGTTGTACGTCTCTATCAACAAAGTACCATTAGTCAAGTTGTCAGGGTGAATTTAATGAAAGGGATTAAGTGTATTTGGAAGATGGAAGTTATGGGGCGCCCCTATAGTTCAGTTGGTAGAGCGTGCGCCCCATGTACTGAGGCTGCTGCTCCTCTGCAGCAGCTGCTGGTTTGATTCCTGCCTGTGGCCCATTTGTTGCGTGTCATCCCCTGTCTCTCTCTCCATCCCGTTTCCTGTCATATCTTCAGCTGTCACTATCCAAATAATGGCAAAAGTCCAAAAAAATGATCTTCAAAATGGAAGTTATCAGTATACATATTTCCGTAATCGCAGCTTACGCTGATGAATCACCCCAGCCCCAGTTAGTTTTGTGGTTTGCAGTGACTTTGTCACTTTGCTCTTTGTACGATGATGTAGCTAAAAAATGAGAGCTGAAACCTTTTTATATCAGCCACTCCTTTCATCTTCTCTCATCATTTAACCAGCAGCACGTTGTCAAAAGGATTTTGAACAAGTGTATCAGCTAATATAAAATATGTTTATGATTCCCCTCATTTACAATTCCTCTTTGAAATGTTCTCCCTGTGCATTTCTGTAAATTCTATCTGTTTTATCCTGTAACTGTATTGCAAACTGACTGACAGAGGAAAAAAATATAAATGTGTAACTGGAAGAATCTCAGTCGACTCAGTGGTCTGCAATTAATGATTGGAATATTCAGCTCTCCAGGGGCAGACCTAGTTAATGAGCATACTACTGGTGACAGATATTAAAATTGACAGTTAAAGTCTCACCTCCATTTTTCCCTGAAGAATAGACAACCCATGTTGACTGCATCCCCCCCAAACAGTTTCTTATCTAGGCGTGTTTACCTTCTGCATTGCTACAGCAAGCTGTTGCACCACGTCACTCTCTGTTTACATACCTCCCAGTGAGATCCCAAGAGATCATGTTCCCTCTGGTGACATAATCTAAACATCCAGTAACAATTAAACAAGTAAACAATTAATCTATCAATTACTTTTTTGATTAATTGATTCATATATCGATTCATTTATTGATTATCTACAAGTTATTTTTTTTTATTATTATTCAATTACACTGCATGATGGGTACATCACTTCATCCCCCTCTTCCAATCTTTATGCTCCCGAGCAAATTGAAGGCTTTTTATCAATCAGCCTCAGTGATTGGTGATTTTCTTAAAGTGATACTCCACTTTACATGATAACCCACTCAATATGTACTCACCACTATGCCGATGTGATGATAGGTGCAGATCTTCAGTTCACAAAACAATCCTGGAGTTTCAGCAGAAAACAGGGTAGCAGCCTCATCCAGTACAATGGCAGTGAATGGTGGCCACGGATAAAACGTTAAATAAAGAACACAAAACAAACACAAAATGTCTCCATCTTGCTTGTGTGGTGTAATCAAAGTGTCCGCAAGCTACGACATTAAAAATGAACCGCAAAAGATGCCATTTAGGCCATGTTTTAGCCGAAATGTCAGCTGTAGCATGTAGGTCGTCGGTAAGATGTAAACATGGCATCGATCTTGCGAGACTTCCGCATGTGCGGCCATTAAGATATATACGAAGTCTCGCGAGATCGACGCCATGTTTACATCTTACCGGCTACATGCTACATGCTACTAAGATCTGTACCTATCATCACTTCGGCATAGTGGTGAGTACATATTGAGTGGGTTATCATGGCTACACGGCTGTTTAGTCTCAATCCCTTGAGTTCTCTTCACATTGTGTGGCAGTGCTCTTACTTTCACTATTAAACAGACGTGAGTTCTACTGTTGATTTTTTACGATCTGATTTCACCAAACATTTAAATGATCTTCAATCACGATTACGATCACATTTTTTCCATGAAGGTGATGGTTCACCACTGTCCTTCCAGGTTTTAATAATATGTTGGACAGTTCTTAACACAGTTTTAGTAGTTTCAACAATCTCCTTAGTTGTTTTCTTTGCTTGATGCAGGACAATAACTTGACCCTTCAGAAACAGAGTAACATCTTTTCCACGACCACAGGATATGTCTTCTGACATTTCTGTTTAAGAAATGAGAAGCTCCTCACTGCATCAGTTAGGGTTCAATAACTTGTTACCAACTGAAACATATTAATCACTACAGTAATTATCCAATGGAAGATGCTTATTTGCTTAGTTAAATCCAAGTGGTGACTTTTTTTGGGCTTGGCAGTGTATATAACAATTCATTTACCAAAAACATATATCAAAAATTTGTCTCATTAATATTTCAATATTTCATTCAATCATAATTCTGAAAAATAGACACAGTAAGCACATGAGAATAATGATAATAGTGGCATATTTTTTAGTTAGTAATTTCCACCCTATTTAATAGACTCCATGTCAGATGCCTGATCAGAAAATACTAGACTTCAAATCAAAAGGAGCTGTGATGCATGTTAATTTAATCACTGATCACTGTCAACCCTTCACTGAACTGTAGCATTTTGACTTAAAACTTAAATTGGTTATGACATGGAGTTATTTAATCACTGGAGTCGTATGCAAGCTAAGATGATCACCGGCAGTGTGTTTTTGCATCAGTGTAGGCCAAAGAAAATACTTTCTGACGTTTTTCTGCCGACTGAAATGAATTACAGTCTGTAATGTTATTTTTAGCCATTTCTCACTCGTACGTGGCTGATAAAGTGAACAGAAGACAACCGTTAGACAACACCTTTAGATGACTCATGGTGTAAAGTTAACAGCAGCGGTGCAGACATCACTTTTAATACGGGGGTCATGAAGAAACTTCTAGAAAATCTGTTTAAAGTGACTTCTACAAACAGAAACATATTCCATGTGTTGATAATCCTCATCCATCGTGTTTTGGTGCTGACAGCAAGTAAACAGGACGATGCTGCTGTGGGAGGAGGACAGGTCGCTCGGTTCTTCACCGCTGCTTCACTTCCATCGCTCCTGTAGAGCAGCTGTCCTGCTGTGATAAGTCACGTTCGGGTTGTGTTGCTTGAGAGAACCGAACTGTTGTGTCTCGGTCTAAAATACTCCCACACTAAAGATGATCGCGGTGAGGCTTGCTCTCTGCAGCTTGTTCTCCGGGAGAATCCGTGCTCTGACTGGGCGCAGCAGTTCACAACAACGCGCAGATGCACGATATGCAAATTGACGTGTTTTCATAATCGATTGTGTCGATGGATTGCCACGGTCCTACTTACATGCATACGTACATAGATACACGCATACATGTATATAGTTCTTTAAAAAATGGAATCTGTCAAAATTGGAAGGTCAGACTTTGGTGAATCTCTAATTATTAAGTAGATGTAATTGAAGACCCAACAGAGATCCAAGAGTGCTCAGTATAGGGATGTTTCATAAGACAAGCCTCTTTCTGTTATCTCCGTTTGACTGTAGGCTTTGGCAGTATCCAGTTTTTCATACCTTCATACCACTCCTGACATTTTACTGGTGTATACTTTATTAGACAGTACAAGGTACAACGTAGGCGGGGCTTATTGTCATAGCAGCACTTTTCCCACATCTGGGAAACAACGCACACAAAGGAGCTCCACTTTGGTTTTGAGAAGCTGCAGCCTTAATTTACTGACAAACCCAAACCTAAACTGTAAATTTACAGCACGATCTCTGTACATGTTCTTCCAGAATGACAACTTCACTGCTCACCTTTCCCCCCAACTCAGCGCGCATTCACCAAAACTCTGTCAGCATAGACAGTAATTAGTCTGCCCCTCACCCTTTGTAATCCTCGCTAAAGTTACACACTCATGACCAAACAGTACTCTGACACATCAGTAGTCTGCTGTGTTTGTTTTCTTACTTTTACCATCAGGGCTGAAATCCAACATAATCCAAAACAGGTACAGAGGCATTTTTCTTCTTTTTAACTAATTACTACTGTAACTTTATTACCAAGATGCCACGTTTCTTCCTCATATGTATCATCAAGCCCATCAGTTTAATAGAATACCCTGTATACGGGGGTGCCCCTATAGCTCAGTTGGTAGGGCATGCACCCCATGTACTGAGGCTGTCAGTCCTCTGCAGTGGCCACAGTTTCAATTCCCGCCTGTGGCTCATTTGCTGCATGTCATTTCCTCTCTCTCTGCCCCCTTCCTGTCACAACTTCAGCTGTCCTATCAGAATAAAGTCAAAAACACTCAAACCCTGACCCTGGTATACTGTAATACCTTTATACTGCCCAAGCATATTTGACTTATTAAAAGAGCAATAAGCAAAATGCTCATCAAATCGTTGGTCCTTACTGTCCTAAACAAACTGCTCTGATCAGTTGATGTGCTTAAATCTACAGAGGAACTACTTTCAATCAAATTATTTAAAGGTGTAATGTACTGTGTCACATTAACCTGCCTACACCAGATTGTGTGATGTATTTTTAATTTGATAAACAATTACTCGAACTAATGAATAGTGTGTCTAGTTTTATTTAGGCATTGGTGCGATGTGTTGTTTTGCTGTGAGCTTATTAATTTGGCCAGTAAAGTTTACATGGTGGAGGTTTTCAAAGGAAAGTTGTCTGAACCATATGTGCAAGTGTATTAAATCTCCAATGTGTCTAGTTAATCCGTCTGCATAGCATATGCTACTGTACTACGGTATTATGGCCAGAGGTAGCAGAAGCAGTGTTCTGGGAGCCAGTTTAGATATTCTTTCAGAGCATCAATCTATAAAGCTAAGCTTTGATGCAAGAATTTAATAGTCAAATCACACATACGCGTGTGCATGTACAAACATGCTCAAAGGTTTTGAATACAAACAGGCAGACAGACTTTTGCACTTTGAATGCAGGCAATATCAATCATAGCAACACATACAGGCTCCAGTGTAATGTGGGATGTCATGGGCAGGGACACTAATTTGCGTATGAGCAAGAAGTACACTGATTCTCAGATTGTCTTAGTGGGTAGATTACTGTCACTGCCACTGCAAGACGGTTTCAGTGGGCAACTACTCTGCACTGGTATTAGTACTGTAAATCCTGTTTACAGACCTTGCAGGCATCACTTTAAATCATTTTGAAGTGATGCCCAAATTTTCTCTTCAGAACAAGTCCATTTGGACGAAAGCAGCAGTGTGCCCTGCCATAACCACAAAATATAATGTCAAAAATACAGTTAAATAACAAAAATTGTCCTCTTGCTTAATTTCAACTGGCTAATGTACGATTCACTGTAACTGTGCCTGGGAAAATATAAACACAGGCTGGTTTCATCTGATTTCAAGGAGAATCTGACCCGGTGGCTGGCTATATATAGAACAACACAGATGTAGCCAATCTTCTGGCCGATGATCTCTGATGGTCCTGATTGCTTGTGTGAGTCATATAGAGGCATCAGTATTAAATTGAGACAGTTTCATAACCAGTTAAAAACTCCTTGTAGTATGTTTAACTTTCCTCCTTTGATGAAGGTTAGAAGAGTGTAGGAAGTGCTTTTATGTCTCACAAGCCATCTGGGACGAATGTCCTGTCCCTTAAAACACATTAGCATAGTTTGAGTAAAAATTGATCTGGAGATAAAATGAAACATGAGTCAGATGCTGGAAGAGTGGTTGAGAATAAGAAAATTTAAGCTTTGTACACAGCTGTACATAGCTGAGCAGGCCTCTGTTGTTATTGCAGATGGGCTTTTGATCCTTGCAGTTAGCTGGCTTAACATTTGAATCACATGGATAAGTCTCTCAGACAAGATAAAAAAAACCCAAACTGTGTTCCTTTTCAAGAGTTACCTCTTTGAAAGTCCATTTATCGAGGCTGAATATGTGATGACAGCCAACAAGGTTGTCCTTTCCCGATGGCTCCACCAAATATGTTTGAAATATATCTACTATACTTGGTGTCCCTTAATGTGTAGTGCACTGGTTGCTTTTTTAAGGGTGGATTCAGGCTTTCTTGTGATATTTTATATATATCATATATCATATCATATCTGGTAGATATGATATATTAATATATCTACCAGATCCTTGTAATCAGTTGATACATAACAAAAAGCCACTTCCACAGTCAAGTAACGCACTGTTAACATAAATTTTACTATTTATTTCACTTCACCGTTGGTACACTGTGTCCGTCATGCTGAAATGAGACACCACCAATTCATACCGCACAATAAATTGGCAGTGAATTTGCATTTAACCGCTGTTTTTAAAATGTTTTGTTTGATGTTTGAGTGAGACTTGGCAGTAAACATTTTTGTTGAGGGCAAATGCCAATGGATTGGCTGAGGAGTGCTGCGTCATGAATATGCAGGTATCAAAAAACAGGCGCTCTTTGGTTCCAAGGACATATCATGAGACCAAAAAGGATGGGAGAGACGTTAGACTTTTGTTTTGTGATCAAGAAGTACTAGCCAAAGAATAACAAGGTACACTGCTGAGAGAAAATTAAAAAAGCCTTTAATAAGTGTGCTTACTGCCTACGCTCAGCAATAAATGGCAGCTCACAGATATACCAAGGCTGATGTCAGATGATCAGAGTAACCCTGGGTAATTGTCTCCGGTGCAGTCATGATAGTGGGTGTGCACATAATTAGACCTTTGATGCACAACATGGGTCAAAAGTGATCTGACTGAGTTTTTATTTTCTCTATCTTTGCAATAAATTAATTTTATCATTCAATATTCCTGGTATTCACCTCTGGTCATCACAAATCCTCATTTTCATTTTTCCTTTGCCTCTTTATGAATAAAAAATATTTTTACATTACTACCCCATGAATGTCTGCATGGGTCAAAATGACCTGTATTCATTCCTTGTGTTATTCATGCCTAAACCATAGGAGACATGGAAGCCCTCGAGGAGAGAGGAGAAGTGAGTATCTGGAGGTATGCAGAGGGCAACCAGGGCAAAGCTGCTGCACTGTGCTTAGTTTAATGTTTTGAAATGGGCTAGCAAGGCCCAGCATCACCCGGCTAGGATCCCAACGCCCTCTGCAAGTGCTTAGGACGCGTTAAGTTTGTTAGCCCTCGGAGCGGGTCAACTGGGGCACAGTAGCACATTGGAGAGGGAGGTTGGGACGGAGGCCTCCACCGCGTGTTTGGCCAGTACTTGTTGATCACAATGCAAAGTACAACTATAACTTCTCTCCCTTCTTTTTTGCCTTCAGTAAATATTTTCAGCTTTTATTTTTGTCGAGTTGACAGGGAGAGCACAAATACATTTTAAGGCCCAATTTTCAGTCCAGCCTCTACACACTCCCTCTACCCACTCTCACTCCATTTGTGCATTTGTGTAGATCAACCACATTGGGTGTCGTGCCAAACCGTGTTATAAAGCTCTCCAACAGTGAGTCTGCACTGATGCATGCTCACAAACTAAACTCCTCTCAGGTTCAGCACCTCTTTTGTATCTGGGATGGAGGAAACACCACGACAGCTAGTTCTGTGCAAGGTGCGGTTATTTCCAAAGGACAAGTAATAAGTTGCTTGACATTTGATAGACATTTTTCATGCACATATGATGGAATGACATGACAAAAAAAATATTCAGCAAAACAGAGGTGTGGCCAAAGAAGCGTGGGAGTGGGTTAGTGGAGTTTTTATTGATCATCTTTCCTTTCACAAGCTCACCAGGCCATGGATGTAATGAGTGTGTCAGGTCATTGCCATTTAAATCTTTGTCAGTGCTGTTTATAAGATTATTGTTAGAGTATTTATTCAATTACAACATCCATCATAATGATTGTTTCCGTTTCTGTCAGAGAAAGGCAAAGGCGTCTCAAAGCTTGCTGGTGTATTTACACCCTCCCCTTATTTACGAGACCCTCCGTGCTTGTGAGTGTTACTCCACACAGAGTCACATGGTCGGAAGGTCTCAGGGCCGGATCGGAATTGGACCTTAGTTTTGGTCCCTGAGGACACTGTTCCATTTAGAGCAGAACTGCAGGTAGAGCCAACTTGCCTTGGATCACTAATCTGTTTGTACCTGATAGCATTACAAATGATTCAATTTCAATTTAACTTGGCAAACTAATTCATTCTTCCAACTAAACAATCCTAACAGTTGTACACAATGGGTGTTCAAATTTGGAGTGCTATTTTCAAACCTGTCAGTAGTGCCTTTCCTTGGTGAATGTGGTAGAATCACAGTTGTTACATTGACAAAGGGTAAACTCTGCCTTAAGGGATTCTTCCTCACACTCTAAAGGGGTAAAGTGGACTTTCACTTAAGAAAAAAGGCCCAACATGTCATAAAATTATTTCAAGGGATGAATCTGGAAGTCCATGATTTCACCACTGGCATTCATTAATCATTCATCCCAAGAGTTGGATATTTTGATGGCAAAGTGGGCTGAAAATATTTTAATGTTTTCTAGTGTTTGAGCAACAATTACCTGCGGGAGAGCTGTCAGCTTGCAGTAACTGAATGGATGGCGTGAACACTACCTCTGAGCTACTCACTTCAGTTACAAGCAGCTTCTTTCACTTGGGTACAGCAGGGAGTAATTATGTCTCTGTCGTAGAGGCAGAAGACTGAGAGAAAGGTCTTTTTCTGTTCGCTGCTGTCCAGAGGGACTCAAGACTACTGAATCTTTGCCTGCTGATGACTGTATAGCACACTATTGGAGCTGGTTCAGCCACACAGCCTGTGCATGGCTGTAGACTTAAAAGATGCTGACTGTTAGAGGTGGTACCCAGCGTAGGATGTAGTTAACAACATGTAGTTCAATTACTAGTCAAACTACGATTTGTAGCAGTTTGGTGGTAGTTTAAAGATCATGTGAAGCAACAATAAATGTGTGTTCTGAGTTTGTCACAGCACAGAAATGTGTGTCATTAACCTCCTGGGGGGTTGTCATTTGTGTGTCGTTTTGTGGGACTTAAACAATGTTGGGGGAACCTGGTTCCGGTTAGTTACATAGTTTTCAGTATTTACATTTGTGTTTAGCAGCTGGTTTTTAATGTGTTTAAAAGAAAAACTTCCTTTTCCCTTTGCATAGACTTAAACTAGATGAAAATCTAAGTAGTCTTTTCAGTAGTTTACTGCTTTGAGTTATGTAGTTTAGGTAGGTAACTACAAAATACATATGGCACAATGCCACAGCTTATTGGCCATGGCTGTCATTTAGTAATAATCACTTGCTATTTGATTAAAACCATGTGGTTTTGCGATCAAGATGTCTGCGAGTGAACACTATTAATTTCCCTAGAAATACAACTTTTCACTGATTCTGACGCCAACAATTGCTCCCTAACCTTTCCTTAAAATGCATACTGAGGCAGAGGATCGCACTGCTGCTTTTTGCAGATGATGTGGTTCTGATGGCATCATCGGTCTGTGACCTCCAGCTCTCACTGGATCATTTCACAGCTGAGTGTGAAGCGGCTGGGATGAGGATCAGCACCTCTAAATCTGAGGCCATGGTTCTCAGCAGGAACTCGGTGGTTTGTCTGCTCTGAGTTAGGAACACCCTGAGTGAGGGAGTCAAAGTATCTCGGGGTCTTTTCTCAAGTGAGAGGACAATGGAGTGTGAGATCACAATATCTGGTAGCTGCTACAGAGACAATAAATACATTTACAACAAAAATTATCACTCACAAATGATCTCACAAAGCACAGGCTGCTATGTGTGGTTGATTTGGGTTGTGGTTTCTTAATCCATTTCCACATTTGCACTCCAGACAAAGTCCCGAGAAGATCAGACAGGTTGAGACATAGGCTACAGGAGGAGGAGGAAGAGGAGGAAGAGGAGGAGGACTCAACCGTAATGACAGGGTTTGGCATTGATTTTAATACACACTGAGTCTCAAAATTAACTAACTGGGATGGAAGCGGAGAAGGGTGATGACACGGATGGCAGTGTGACTCCAGGTTGCCTGCTTCTAGGAGACACACTTGGTGCGCTGGGATTTGCAAGGACACACACTTTCTCTGACGTTGCATCATAACATGAGTAGAAAAATGAGACTCATGTAGGCTGATAATGATCTGCAGATAATCTGTATGGAAGTGAAACCATCACTGACAGAGTGGAAAGCAAACAGGCAAGCAGAAAAGAGACAAAGCAGCTACACACCGCTCATTCTGGTCAATGACCTCTTCTATTCACACATGTGGCTTACAGGACTTTTGACTGGGAAGCTGGCAAGGTCATGTCCCCTCTGGGGTAATGCACAGAGTTGTGAGTTGTGGTGCATGTGTGGTTATAGCGTGAAAATAAGTTTGGAAAAAGTGTTCACATGGCTAAATGTCTAATCCAGACCCCTACCAGATCAAGTCTAAACTGCCAGTGGGAAAGAACCCTAAACGCCGAAAGCTCATGGGAGATTTTGTTGAAACCCTCAGTGTGAAAAGATACTGTGTTACAGAGAGTGGAACAGAAAAGAGATGTATATAGTATATACCTTGTTACTTTATCTAATGGTACAAGAACATTGAAACAGGTATTTAGACAGACTGAGAGAGGCAAAAAAGAGATAAAGAAAGAGGAAGGAGAATATGAGAAAATGCTGTGCAGTTGGTGTGTAGTCACAAATATTAAACCTCTCTTCTGTTTATGGCAACTACGCATTTTCCACATGGTATCACTGACAGTTAGCCCATGGCTTCCCAGCAAACAAAATTATAAAATTGAATGTCAACGCTTTAAAATGGTCTGACTTATTGTCACCATCATCCAGCCTAGAACTTCAAAGCAAGGATGCCTGCTTGCTTAGAGGGGAGGGAAGCACATCAATTTACCATTGACAGATCAAAATGAGTGTCGTTACTCACCAGGTTTGCGCTGGGTGTTCTCAGGGCATATAGGACACTAGAGCAATGTGGTCTCACGCAGACACAGATCAGTTCATCAGCCTTTGGACTTCCCTTCAGGTTGATAGCCAGCCCATGCTAAAGCCCAGTGGAAAATAACAGACATGAAAAGTGAAGTTAAGTAATGTCTTTATCAGGTTTATGTTCATCCAGGTAATTTTTTTTTTTACTATTTTTATCCATTTTTTTTAAATAAATAAACATTGCTGTCTTGAAGTTAATGTTAATGTATAATACATTTTTCGTGGTAAAGCCTGTGTTTCTTCAAGTTCTGTTTCTGTATTCAGTCAGAATAGATCAACCCATCACTCATGTTGCTCATAGTGTGTGTGCTTGCAATAACAATAAGATATGTCTGACCGAAGAGGGATCCGAAAAGTCTCCTAGGTTTTTTCTTCCAGGTCATGTGACCTGTGGCTGGCAGCCTTCCAGCAGAATGGGGAAACTGGACGTGGGGTCGATACACCTAAACACATCACAGATGAAAACATGGTAAATTGGTGTCTTTTCACAATTCAATTAAGTGAGGTGCTTACAATTTACAGTACAACCCCTCTGGAAACACAAGTTGGTGCCCCTCTTTCCACAGCCAAACTAAACTAAACCAAAGACTTGAGACTTGACTTGGACTTGAAAAAAAATTTACTTGTGAGCATCTCTGCCACCAGTGGTAGGTGACTATAAAGTTGCATAAGATGAAACACTTAAGTAGCCTGTGAATTTAGTAGAATTGAACACTTGAGTCAATGCAAAATAATGTACACTGAACACAAATATCAATGCAACACTTTGGTTTTTGCCATTTTCCATTAGTTTAAGACATTTTTCTGTGTACACAAAAAGCTAATTTCTGTTTTATCTGTGTAGCACTGAGCACTTTGTATGCGTGTCATTAGGATTTTACCAATATCAATACTGATACTGCTTACAGATACCAATCTTAGAAACTCTTATTGAATCAGCTTAACATAATTTAACACAAAAATAGGCATGACACAAAAAGATGTGGGAAAAAAAAGTCTTTTATTATCCTGTCAGCTGTTTATGAACTGTTACAGAAATACTAATAGCATCTAATATTGTTTGTTACTAAACCAGTACCAGTTTAGTGTCGGGTCTTGATACCCATTCCGACTGAGCACAGAGAACTGCACATTTTAGAGTGACCTTTTACGTGACCAGCCCAAGGCACACCTGTGTAATAATAATGCTGTTCATCATCCTGAAATGCCACACATGTCAGGTGGATGAATTATCGTATGGAGTACTGCTCACTAACACTAATTTAAACAAATTTATTCTCAAAAATTTGGGAGAAATAAACCTTTTGTGTGCACAGAAGAG
>JAJHUR010121395.1:1373-14404 GCA_027495735.1 Lutjanus campechanus | reverse complement strand
TGACAGAGATGCAGAGATCACTTCTAGCCAGGTTAAAAGAGAGCCACCTTCGTGACACTGAAAATCCTGACTTTAGAATCAACCTTGCTAACACATTAATCTCGCTTCATGGTACACCCCTCTGGACTGCACTGGGAACAACAACATTGGCGTTGCTCTCAACCACTGGAGACAGGTCTTGGCGAGTATGATGCTGAACTTGCAACATTTCTTCTATTCTTGTAAGTAAACAGATAACGTTGCTAATGTGGCTGTTTAGTGATAAACAGATACTTCGTGCAATTAATAACAACAAAAACATACAAAAAAAATTATTCCAAATGGTGTTGATACATGGTTTTGCACCAACTTTCTGATGATATGCTGGTCAATTATTTCATGTATCTCCTTTAAAGGAACTTACAGAGTGCAGGAATGCATCATTAAAGAAAAAGAAGCATGAAAACACCTTGCTTGGGAATTAATCTGCTTTCTGCACCAGTACAGTGACAACATGAGAAAACAGCAGCCCCAATTGCATACTCTCTATATGTGTGAGCACGTAATTGCTGGTGTCAGGGATACACAGATATTTACACTGAAGATAATTACAGTAATGTCAACATACACTCATAAGTGTTCTTCTAGTGTTTGCTCTGTGTGTTCAGGTTTGTATTTGCACGTAGTTGTCCTTCACGTCCCAAAGCCTCTCAGCTGAGTGAGTGTGGGACACTTAACTGCGTGGGCATCATGCCCAAAGCATGAAGCAAAAGTGTGATGCAGCATGCATGAAGTATGGATTTACTGCTGCATGTAAGAAGGGCTATAAATGACCCACAGGACCCGTGGGTGGTGGGTCAGGCAGTGCACCACTATTTGACGTAGTATTGTCGATGGGTTTCTAAAGACATCTTGCATTCTGGGGACCCTCAGATAGGATAATGATATCTTCGGGGCCTTAGCATAGAAATGTTTGGTTCATAAGTAAAGGCTGACCTCTTCTTCTTAACCTCAAACTGCCCCGTGACTCATTATTGTTTCAAGTGGCAGCTGATTTGGCTCTTTCCTGTAACCTCTGACACACGATGAACAAATCCTCATTGCTAAACCAGTCAAGCATCTCCCTAATCTCTTATAACCCTCATATTTGACAGGCATGCATATACAGAGCGAGGATGAGCGTGGGTTAACTGAAGATTAGCCACATTGTTTAAGAGTGGACTTGAACCCAGGATGCGTTGGAGTCTCTCCCCGTGTTAATCCTGCTCTTTCTATTCCTGCTCTGGACACTCGCGGAGAGAGAACAGCTCATTCCTCTCTCGTTCTCTCCATCTGTACCAGCCTGAGTTGTGACAATTCAATCTGTTCAGCGTCGTCCGGCATGAATTATGGATGAACCCTGCAACCTCTGAATGTGGTGGGGATTTAAGCTTTATAACTGCTCCTGCTCGTGTCACAGGCTCAGTGTGGATTTGAAAGAGATTGGGGGAAGGGAAAAAAAAAAAATCAAGGTAATTCGCAGAGCATCAAAGCATAGGAAATGCCAGTATTAATATCCTCTGATGGCCGAGCACTGATTCACTCTTCTGTGCTGAAAGCCATTAGCAGAGCTCATTCAGAGAGGGCCGGGCCGTGACTTCCCTGATAAGCAATTACTGAACGTCAATCTGTTCCAATGAAGTGAGCTGTAAAATCTGCTCCTATAGGTCAAATAAACAGAAAGTTTCCATCAAGATTCTTTAGAGGGACAACAAGAATATGAATATGAAAGACATACATATGAGTTAAATTCCTAATGGTGCAGGTATAAGAGAGCTTGACCTTTTTAATGGAGCTCCACTGGTGTACTGAAAGTAAATACAACATTAAATTTAACCAGACGGGTGCTTGGACAGCGCAGACCTCCACCTCCACCTCTACCAGGGGCTAATGGGTTCTCCCTTGGCTCATGCTACACACTGAGTTTCATGAAAATTGGGACAGTGGTTTTTCTCTAATCCTGCAAACAAACTGGACCGAAGACATAATCTCCTTGGCAGAGATAATAAGAAATCATAAATTTGGAAATATATCAAGTAATAACTTAATTAATTGAAGTCATTTGGAGCAAACAAACAAGCAAACTAGTATCACCGTTTTAAGAGAGCAAAACATAACATTAAGAAATTAATTTGGGGGAAGCATCATGTGAAATACTGTACATGGTCACAAAATTAACTACTTCGACTGCTACACAGCGCAGTCCAGTAGGTGGTGGTAATGTACCTGTAACCTGGTTTACCTGAGAAGAACACTTTTGCTTACAACCTCTATGTTCACTTTCTGTAAAATGCATCAGAAGAGACACACAAGATATGAAATCTGTATAATTTGTGAATGCTATCATAAATTTTTGTGACTGAGTATCCAGTGAAAACGTGACAATCAATACATTTGTGCAAATATTTATTTTGCACGTAGTATATGCTGAGCCCATCAAATTAAATACAAATGATCCAAATAAGACGACAGCATGTCAGTTAATTTTATTTATATAGCATCTTTTAAATCAGTTACAAAGTGCTGCACAGGCTGTAGATACAGAAAAATAAAGAACATATTACAATATTCTGCATAGGACAATATGCAGAAAAATAAATCACACCCCCGCTGCAGGGAAGGAAAGTTAAGCTATTCATAGATTCAGCTGATCTAACAGAAGAGGTGGCCAGTTCCAGAGACATAAGAGCAAAAGTACAATCATCCTTGGATTTGCAGAGGACGCAGAGTTCAAATAAGAGACACTGATCAGACGATCTGGGTGGCTGAGAGGTGGAATACGGATGCAAAAATCTGGAAATGTATGAAGGGGCAAGACCGTGTAGGGCCTTGTATATGATAACGAGTATCTTAAAATGATTCTATACTTGACGGGGAGCCAGTGAAGGGATGCGAGGATTCGTGTGCTGCTATGCTGACACAGGAGAAAAGAGCATTGCCGTAGTCAAGATGTGAAAAAAAAAAAGGGTGTGGATGAGTAATTCCAGATCTCTTCTGGTGTTGGAAAGTCTCTATATGTGACAGGTTTTTGTCAAAGATTACACCAAGGTTTCTCAAGGTTTAACGTTAGTGCTGCGAGAGCCAATACACAAACATCTTTGCTGGTGACCCAATACTACAGATGCATGTGTTTAATTTTTGATCTAGTTGTTTGGGCTTGTGGGAGAAAGGATGAACTGAGAGGTACTGAGTACATGATACATTGCTGTGTGATTACAGATCAAGTTTCTTTCTCAAGGGCACCGCAGCACTACAGACTTTTGCCTTCTCGACAGTTTTTAGCTGAAATAATAGGTGACAAAAACCCTCAGTCAGAGTGTAGAGTCAAGAGTCAGTGGTGTTAATTAAGTAAGAAGTGAGGATCACAGTGACAGTGCACTTTATAATGCAGTAATTATGTTCTCTGTCTCTATCTGCAAGTGTAGCCTTGAGAAACATTGCATAAGAGAAGGGGGAGCGAGGCAGTGGAGGAGGGCTGAGAGAAATGTAACAAAATGCTCCACACAGAGGCATGAACAGATATCTGAGAAGTGTTTCAGCTTTCTATTAAGACACAAAAGAAATGAGCGAATACAAAAAGACAGCAGCTACAAAATGACTTTCACTACTGGTCTGTTCTACATTTCCCTTTAAAGACCTGACAGCAAAAGCCGCGTTTCGCTGTCAAGTTTTCAGTTTGTTTGACCTCTGTTGGGTGTGGTCAGAAGTGACATTGACATACAGGCATGGATGCCGCATTAGCATTTGGATTGTATGTTAACATCGCTACTGTTTTGGGCCTGTCAAGACTGGCCTGTGAACAAGTACATGTAAAAGGGGGAATTGCAGTTTTTCTTGATTAAAAGCACCACAACATTTACACTTCAACAGATTTCAATTAGATTGTTATTATTAGTCATTTTCATATTCAAGCGTTAATGATCTACATGGAAAAGGTTAGAAAAAAAACTTTTTCCTGCATCATGTAGATCACAAACCGTTGAATATGAGTCATGGAGACATGAGTCATCATTGCACGGTAAGTGCAGACGGCTTTGAAATGTCTTGACTGCATCAAAACAACAATGTAACTTTGGTAATAAAATAATAATAATAAAAAAATAGATTAAGTGGACATGTTGACTAAGCTGGATCAACTTACTCAAACCAGTTTAAAGGGATAGTTCACCCAAAAATAAAAAATCAGTCGTGATCTACTCACCCTCATGCCGATTGAAGGTCAAGTTTAGTTTTTGGGTTCACAAAACAATGACTGGATTTTCATTTTTGGGTGAACTATCCCTTTAATGTCTATACAAAAATCAATGGAAATCAGACTTCTTCAAACACAGAACTATTTTAAGAGACTGTGAAAAAATTAGAATAAAAAAAAAATCAATAAAGATGTAAATGGAACTATGCTTTGGGAAAAGGTCAGCATTCATAATCCTGAAGGTACTAATGAAGATTGTGTATCTGTTCTGTTGAGACGATCAAGTACACAACTCAGACAGCAGAAGACTCAAACTCTCATCCGTTTCTCTTGTCTCAATGTGTCTACAGCTGCTCCTGCATGGACAATTAATAGATTCTTAGGATATTTGTTGCCCATTTATGCTCATCAGAAATATTTTGCATGGTTTACATAAAGTCGACCCTGAATCTGATTTGTTTACTACTTGTTGAACACTTTCACCTAACTGGTATCTCAACATGTTTGTGCTTTTGTTAGCAGCGGGGTGAAAAATGACACTTTTCAGTGTAAATACACACTAAATTCAGAAAACAAAGTTTGTTCCTCCATCTTTCAAAATGATGAACTGCATCAAGCGTGATGATGGCAATAAGAGAACCACAGGAAGTTAGGCGATTCAACCTTCAAAACAAAAGCATAAATTCTGTCATTAGCAAGAGAGGAGGAACAGGAAGTCTGTGTGCAGAATGACATAAATCAAAATACTAGAAAAAAAAAATGATGAAACTGACACTGTAGTGGCCAAATACTTAAATGTACCTAGAAATATGGAGAACCTATTAAAAAAACATGAAAATTTACTTAAGCGAAAAGAGGTATTTTTGTCTCAGTCCCAGGGCAGTGCCAAAAAGTGATAAATTACCACAGAATGGGAGCTGTGCAGAACCTGAACCAGCAGCATGGGTCCTTCCAAATTGTGAGGTAGACACTTTCTTTGTGACTTCCCACTGGCTAATTACACATGGTGCACAGAGCGTGTGCACACTGTATAATTTGGTGGATTGTTTTGACACCAGCTAAGCTCTCATTTCACAGCATTCAGGGACAATTGCCTTATAACCACAGCTGAGTTTGAACAGACATTTTGAAGGAAAGCTGCCTGCTGTATTGTGTTCTTTCATTATGTAGCTGTGAGAAGGATTTAGCCTTTTCTGTACTACAGATTTACTTTGATTGTGTAACCATTCATATTTCATTTGCGGTGAATTGGTACCTTTTAACATATGATCAGGCCTATTAACAAAGCACAGCTGTGCACACTATCAGTATCCATATTGTATCCACACTGCAGCTCTCATAGGTCATGTTTTTTTTGGTTTTTTTTGTCAGCTGTTGGTCTTTTTCTTATTTTATTTTTACTTTTTAAAATGTTTTAATTAATTTTTACTGGCTGGTTGCTGTCTTAATATAATGTATTTTATTGCTCTGTGTAGCACATTGTGTTTCCACCTGGACTAAAATGTGCTATATTAACACATTTTTTCTTGCCTTTTTCCTTATTTTTTTAATCATGGTTTTATATTTAATTTGAACCCATTGCCGTTTGCATCATGTACATCATATTTTAATACCGAGGTTGCCCACCTTGTCTGCTTCTTAATTAATTTGATTCAAAATCGTGGAATTAACTTTAATGTGATATTGTGAATGCAAAGGAAACCCTTAACCATTTGGAATATTTTACATATGTATGTAATTCCACGAGCATGCTGTGAATTCTTAATCTCTTCTCACTTCTTAATTGTGAAACTAGATTCCATCGTCACGTTTTCCTGGCATCTTAAAGATTTCTTGACTGAATAAAGCTTCAGTTTTACCCCTTTTAAAAAAAAAAAATACTATTTATTGTTTAATTGTAGTTAGACAAGTCAAACGCAACGTTTGGGTCTAAGGGGTTTTATTTTGAAAGTCATGACCGGACGTCGCGTCTGTTAGGGTATATCAGCTGTATAGCAGCCCGTCCCCACAGTCAGAGTGAAAGTTGTCTACGCTTGGAGAAGCAGTTGTAGTCTGGACTCGCTAGTTGCCACCGCCGCTGCTTCGCACGCTTTCTCCCGGAGAGATGAGGCGGAGAGAGAAGAGGCTGCTGCAGTTCGCCGGGCTGCTCATAGCGGCTCTTCTTTTCCTCCCAAACGTCGGGCTGTGGTCTTTGTATCGGGACCGAGTGTTCGACAACTCGCCCAGCACAGTGGACGGACCGGGCGGCATCCTCTCGATACAGGTAAAGAAAAGCGGTTTATAAAACTCCGCGTGTTGTTGTTTTTCAAACTGGAGTCTTTCTGACTTCAGGGAGTCTTGAGAGAACAAAGATGTGTCGCATTTTTTATTAACCACCTCCTCATTTTCTTCTCAACTCAAAGATTTCTGCGCTGCTCAGGACTCGTAAATCTGAAACAACTCAGCAGTGACAGAAATTATAACAGAAATCAGTTCATTAATTCAGAAATCGGTATAGAATGGCTCTAAAGTACAAGCACTCCTCCAACAAGCGCAGGTTCAGCGCCAGTTCAGATTCAGCACCATGGAGAGCTCTCTGGTTGTTCCACAATCACAAGGAGCGCCCTGTTAACGCCGCTGCTTAGGTTCAGCACCACGGAGAGCGCACAGACGTCAGGAGAACAGGCAAGACTGGCAAAAACTTAAGGTGATAAAACATGCAAATGTCCAGTCAGGAGACACGTTTTAAGATTTTATGATCTAATTCTGGTCATTTTTATTTCATTTCATTTATTACATTATTACACTCAAAAGGTTAAAAGTAACATGAGAGATGTTAAGATCTGTTACGGTTAAAACTGGTTTGCAGCAGGTTTCTGTTCTGCAGCACATAAGATAGAATCACATCACAAAACAAAAAGACAACAACCCTCCTCCCCAGACTTGAGGAAGCTCAGGCAGGCTGTTAAGTGATGAAAGTGAGTCAGAGTCAGCTGTTTATAACTGTCAGCTGTCTGTCAATATAAAGTTAAGCCTGTTATCCTGGAAACAAAAGCCCACTGCTCTAAAAACAACAACAAAAAAAACAACACACACTCTGGAGACAGACTTAAATAACTGCCTGCCAGACATCATTAACATTTTTGCTCAATTGAACCGTTATAAATATCTACTCCTCCGACATGATTGATTTCTTATGACTCATACGCAGAGAATCATTCAGCAAACATTCAGCATTAATTTTAACTCTAACATGAAACTGGCAAACAATAACACAAGTTATGTTGTTTCAATTTAGCATGTTTCCTTAATCTCTGATGACATATCATGTTCATTATGATTTATTACAGTTAGTATATTACAGATTCCTCCTTTAAATCAGTGGTTGCAAGCGTGGTTATTGTTGTACAGAGGTTATTGTTCTAATGTAACACATCAAAATCTGGAATGAGAGCCTGTATGTGTGAAAAGATGATCTTTGCATGTATTTGTAAGCCGGAATAAGTGCGTGTAAGATTGATCTAGTGATGCGTTGCTGTCTTGGGTTGCGTAATGGAACCAGATCAATTTGTATAGTTCTGAAAGGTCATGGAATTAGAATGTGAAAGTGCCAAAGGGGGGTGGGGGTGCCATGGATCTTATAAGCTCTGTTGTATACTCCCACTATCGAATCAGTGATTTCTTTTGTGGTGGGAGACTGAACTGGGAGACAGCCGGATATTGTTGAAAGATTGATTATTGCGTGTAGATATGTGTCAGACAGTATGGTTGAGATATGGTCTGATCTCATTATTAAAATACAGTAGCAGTAATTGTGAGATTTTCAGCAGCTCCTTAAGACATAAAGAGACACAGAATGTTAAGAGGTTAGACGCTCATCTGCTGTGAAGTAATGTGAGCCGTTTGGTTTCATTTGCTGCTCGGTATTATTGATCTCTGCTCCAAACAGAGTGGTTTACTGCCGTTAGGTGTCCTGCTTTTAGCATGTCTGATTTTCCTTTGATAAGCAGCTGTGGACGGTTTCGTTTAGTAATCATGTTTTAATTGATGTTACAACCTCTCAACATCTGATCTGCAGCTGTTGCCATGGAGAACCACTGAGGCTGGCTCTGGTTATTAGCACAATTGATTAATGCAAAGATTACCTGATCTTTCACTATGAAATATGAAGATGAATAAGAAAAGACAACACATTATCAGATCTTTAAGTGATATCTTGCTTAAACTGCTTATTTTGTCTCAAAACTAAAAACAATAAGATAAAAGTATAATCAATCTGTCATAACTTTTGTAGTGAATGAATCTTCGGCCGATCAGAAAGCTAAGAGCTGGTCTGAATAAATGATGCTGAAGTACTTTACGTCATTGCTGCTGGCTTTTACAGTCAGCTGGATGTGTCAGTTGCCTCCCTAAAGTAGAAAAATGCTCAGATTAAACATTTGGCTCACATAATTATTCTTAAACACGCCACGTCGCAACTAGAGGATCATTGACATCATCATCAAGTTGCCGCCAGGTGTCTGTTTATACTGTAAGCCACCCGTAGCTCCAAATCTGATTCGCAAAGTGTGAAACAGCCACATCTCCACTTTAAATGAGCTGAAAATGGTAAATTTCAATTTGTCTGAGGGATCCGCTGCATCCACTGAGTCATACACACGCACAGTTTTACTGAAGATGAGCAATTTCATTCATTGTGTGCAATATGGTAAATGGATTTGCATTTATATAGCACTTTTCTAGTCCATCGACTACTCAAAGCACTTTTACAGCTACTAGTTACATTGAACTATTCACTCACACAGTCACACACACACACACCAATTGAACAGCCATTGGTGGCAGTTTGGGGTTCCGTATCTTGCCCATATTGCTCGTGCTGCTGTCGTTGCTGTTGCTCTGTTTGCCAGTATCTGTTTTTGCTCCTCTACATCTTTGCTTATGTCTTATTTTGCAAAGTTATTTTAAATATCTTTTTCCTCATGTGTATCCTTTCTTGTATTTGTTTGTTGTTGTTGTGCTGTGATTTGCTCTGCTTTTATTGCGGTCTGTGTCTCTACCTGTGTCTGGTGGATGATCCACTCTACCTCCTGAGCCGCAGCCACCCCTGCAGCCCCCAAATATACTCACATTTGTTTATAGTGTATTTATTTATTTACAGTAACTCAGAACTTTTGCTCAGCGTGTCCTCACCAGAAAAATGTGCATGCTGGTCGAATGTGCAAGCAGCTTACTGCGGTTAATTTGTCCGGTTGTTGATAACTTGCAACTTCTAGTTGGTGTAGTAAGTACGACAGGAGAAACATGAGGAAGAAGAAAGTCCACATTTGAAAGAGGTGGGGTAGATGGATGGCCAAAACAAACACTTTCAACCAGGAGACCAGGGTTCAAGTCCTGTGTGAAACATAAAGGAAGCATAGAGTTATAAGCATGTGTAATGTCGCATGAGTTATGTCAAGTGACGCATTGTTAAGGTCTGGTAAGGCTGTCACTGCCGTTACTCTTCTACTCTCTGCTACTCTACTCTGTAATATGTTGTTTAGGGAGTAATTGGCAATCAACCTATTTTGTTTTGTAGATACGAGGATGTGTTGCATTTGTTTATTTTTCAATTACATTCATGAGTCGGATGCAACATAATTTTGTCCTGCTGTGTAGGGGTGGGCGATATGGCCCCATACATCATGAAAGTCAGGATATTGTGCCATAATGATATTCTTGACAATATGACAAAATAAATATTCTTGTCTTAGAACTCGCCACAGCTGCTGAGCTTTCCTTGTGCTCAACTGGGAGATCCTGCTTGAGGTGGTGAAATTAGTTTGTTGTATCGCCCCTTTTATTAATACACTCTTCTTACATATTACTGTGGTTTGTTGTGCTTTGTTGTACATCTGATCTTTTGTAACCAAACCACTTACATGCTACTGAAGTCACTGTCTTTTCTTAAAAACCAACTCCTCCACTGTAGAGCCTGTAGAAATGTTACTTTTGGCCATGCTTGTTGCCGATTGCAATGGTAAGAAATCATTGTGTTAACAAGTCATAATATTGCCTATATCTATGAATTTTTCTTATCATGAAAAGCATGATGATCATGAATAATACGATATCCACACCCCTGTTGCTGTGCACTTGTCCTGTGTATAGTGTAAATGACAAAGTTTGTCTAGAAGTGTTTGTCTTGGAGTGAAGATGTGATCTTTCTCAAAGGTTCACCACCACTTTTCACTTACTGAAGCTTAGATTTCTCAGTTTCTCATCCTTTTAACAAAGCAGATGACAGAAGATGAGAGAACTTTATTAGACTTCATCATGAGGACTACTGACTGACTGACTGACTGACTGACTGACTGGTTAATTTACCGGACGGTGAAGTGTAGGTCTTGTTATGCTTTGTTTGTTCAGATAACATTTTGAAGAAGAAAGCATTCATCACTGTCACTTTGAAAATCAGTAATACTGTGGACTTGTTTTAGTGTTTCAGTTGATTAATTCATTTTTCTAGCTCTTAGTCATTTATCCCCAAGAGTGTCTTTGTGGCACTGTTGTATATTGTAAGAATTTAAATTAAAAATTCAGGTGCTTTGTGATTGTGAGACAAAATTCCATTTGATATAATCCTGAGAGAACATTTTGCATAGATTGCCTTTAATATCCCTCCGGAGTTCAACAACATAAGGACAAATTATGTAATATGTCTTTATTGGCGAGTTCAAGATGAATATTATGAGAGAGTGAGACAATTTGTATCTGTTTCAATGTGCAGTGGTGAGCAGTTAATTTGGTTCAATTTGTGGTTTAGACATATGGAGGGAGCAGGCTCATCCTGGTAGGTTGTCAGTGTAATACTGGTTTAGCTGATGCTGTTAAAGGGGTACAAAGTCTGTCCCACTTCAAAGTAGCTAGCAGGGAGGAGGTGGAGCGGGTCATCCACTAATTGCAGGATTGGCTGTTCGATCCCAGCTTGTCTTTTCCACATGATAAAGTGATCTTGGGCAAAACATGGAGCCCCAAATTACTCCCAATGGTCAGGCCAGCAGCTTGCATGGCAGCTCACTGCAACCAGCGTATGTGAAGTGTTTGATAAAAGCTTGTGTGTTAACTTAACCACAGAAGTGTGGTGGCTCTGGAGGGCACTGACAAATGTTGTCATCCTGCCCTCTGAAATTAAGGGTTATTTAAGTGTTTAATTTGGAGGAATTGCTCAATAATTGGTTTACACAACACGTATTTAAAATCAGTCTTATCACCCAGGGCCGCATTGCCTCTTGATTTCTTTGTGGATCTATCTAGTGGTGTTGCTAGGTCTCCACCTCTGTACAATCACTGCCAGGGGAAGTTCAGGCAGGTAGCTGGAAAGCAGGGCTGAGGCATGGGTTTGGAGCTGGGAATTAGAAACTGAGGCTGGGACAAAGGGAGTTAAGAGACAGGGACTGGAGTCTGAGCAGGCAGAACTACACAGAAGAGGGAAAACAGCATGAGGGTAAAGACACCAGACAACAACAGGACAATTAGAGACATGTTGGCAACAAAAGGTCTGGACGCTTAGACTAATTGATGTAGAGACTATGTTCTGAAAGAGTGGATGTGGCAGGGCTGAGTATTTGTAGAAGTCTTGATTATGGAATGGGTTGCATCTGGTGGGGCTCTGCTCTGACTCCAGCACACCTGTCTCCAATCACACACACACACACACACACACACACACACACACACACACACACACACAGGGAGAGAGAGGGTATATAGCACAACTTTTTATTTATTTGTTTGGCACATGAGGCGTCTATAGTTGTTTGCCATTTCAGACTCTTTTGTAATTTTTAGCACATTGCAAAGTTGTAAATCTTTATACACTGGAGTTAACACAAACATCTGTGTCATAGGACTTGGATGATATTGTGGAGAAGGGAACTGGTTTAACACCCGGGGCACATTCAGATTTCAGATTGAAAAGGCACATTTCCTCAAAATGGTGCACAAGAATGTGCAATGGGCTTTGAGATGCATTTTCTCTTGTTTGGTGGGTGTGCTACAAGTGTTACCCAATCAGCAGTGATATGTACGTAAACACCAACATATTAAAAAAGGTGTTGCAGTGCAGTGCAGTGCACTTGTGTACACAGCAGCACAGTTTCTGTTTCAATAAAGGTTTTGCTATGTCTTGTCAGGGCTGAACATGTCCCTGCATTATCTTCGAGAGTCAGTCTGGATTTCTTTAAGTGATTCGAGTGGTTAGCAGCGGGAGTTCTGTGTACGCCATATTTTCACGGCTTTATATTGCCGTCAGACAGCCTTTTTCCGACAGGGAAATGAAACCACCAGACTCAGAAAGCTGTAATTTTAGCTCACAGAAGTTTCTCATCTACTGCTGCCTCGATTAGAAGTCTAGACATGTTTGTGTTTTTGTGTGACTAGAAGTCACACGAAAACACAAACAACTTAAATGATCAAGGAGGTGGTGACTAGCTTTTGTCAGAAGAGTCTGGTGGTTTTGAAGAGGGCATATATGACTAAAATACTGCCGACCATGTCTACAGCTGTTCTTTGCTTAGCCTCCTACACCGGTACTCCTGGTACTTCTCCAATCTGGGAGCCAACAGCCAACTACTGTAGGTAATACGCTGACTATGGAGAAGTACAACACAACTTCAAAAGCATCCAAACTAATCCTTTAATGTGCCATTTTTCCATTGTCAGTGAAACACACTTGTGAGGCTGCCAATCTATCACCGGGCAGGGCTAACATTTGTCATGCATTAGATTCTATTATTAACCCAGAGCCTCTTTTACACAGCTGGAAAAAGGCTTCGAGCATTCATCTTCTGTTCTGTTTTTT
>JAJHUR010121393.1:0-10745 GCA_027495735.1 Lutjanus campechanus | reverse complement strand
ACGATATTAGATCGTGAAGCATTAGAACGTGTAGACGATCTGCCAAAATGAGGAGATAGTATAGATCGTCTAGGTCACGTTCTATAAATTGCAGTTCTATGCTGATGCACCGACGCACCAGACATATTACTGACCTGACCGACCAATCATAGCGAATTAGGGGCAGTGACACAATTTCTTGTTGTAGTTGATCGCTAAAAAACACCCATGAATTGGTTTGGCTTTTCCTCAAATGACAAACGCAAACAAAAGTAATTTGCAAAGTTTGCACAGAGACGGTTCGCACATCGGATGGAAACACGACAAACTTGTTCAATCACTTGAAGAGAAAGCACCCTAAACAGTATGCTGAGAGCCAAATCTTTAATAATCAGGTTATAGACATGACGAACACGTCACATCCACAGCAGAAAATGTTCCTCTTGTCGTTTTTTTTTCAACTGAAGGCCACATTATATATTATATATATCCATATTATTCATGAATGTAAATTAAACGAGACGAACAGAGGAGGGAGAGGCTGATGATCGGGTCTTGAAGGTAACCCCAGACCCGTGACAGATCTTACGAATCAACGGCATCGCCCGCGATGCCTGAGGATATATTTTACATAATCACGCATATTTCTGGAATGCCGATAGATAGAAACTTAATTTCTTCTTTGGCGAAAAGGGGACATCTCAGCCTTTCAAACGGCACCTCCGCTGTGTCTGTGTTATGCTTCTTCGATTTTCAGTGTCCAATAGGAAAACCGTGCGCCGTCACATGGTGTGTCAGTGTCCAATAGGAGACCCGTGGCACGGCTGGTGTTGCCAGATTGGGTGTTTTTCCGTCACATATTAAGGCCTGTTTACGGTGTGTTTTAGCCCGGTTTTCGCTTGGAAGGCTTTATGGAAATCTGGCACCCTATTGAACGAAGTTAAATTGAAAGAGCCTGCCGTTCACAGACACCAGAATGAACGCGTTCACAGTAACGTTCATCAAGCAGAAATACTGTACGTTCAGTTCACGTTGGCCCAAAATATGAACGAGTTCATGAACTATCGTTCAATGAACGAGTTCAGGCACAACACTGTTTGTACAGGATTACCATAGCAACAAATTAAGGGGTTAGAGCTCTTGACAGGAGATGTACAGCTTGATGGTCACAGGCATGAATGATTTCCTGTGGCGCTCTGTGATGCATCTTAATGGAATGAGTCTCTCACTTGAAAGTACTCTTGTGTCTGACCAGCGCATCATAGAGTGGGTTTGAGACATTGTTCAAGACAGTCCG
Source organism: Lutjanus campechanus (assembly GCA_027495735.1). Lineage (NCBI taxonomy): Eukaryota > Metazoa > Chordata > Actinopteri > Lutjaniformes > Lutjanidae > Lutjanus > Lutjanus campechanus. The sequence continues at coordinate 9,469 of JAJHUR010121393.1, read as the reverse complement.
ACAAGTCAAACTGTTAAACTCACGGCTGGATGAGACAAAGAGCCCCTCCTCTCCCTGCAGATGGTGAATCACCTCAACATCAGTGAGAGGAGGACAAAGGACGGGATGAATGACACTGACTGAGGTCTGTGTTCTTCATTCTTTCGAAACATCACTCAGTATTTTGACGTCAGGAATATGATTTGCTTTATTGAGATTTTAGATTTGCGAGATATTAATGAGTTTAAAAGTACAGATAAGAGTAGTGTCAAAGTACAATAAAAGAAAGCAATAAAAAAAAAGCAATAAAAATGCTGATCTCTCAAAAAAGGAAACAATTTGTAGTTCATTTAAGAGACCTGTTTTATTTTCTCTTTTGTATATTACTACTGCTCTTAAATAAAACAAAAATAATTTAATAGAAAAAATTGCAGCTGCAGCCCTACATCTTATAGATAATGATGCATTGTGTTAGATGAAACTACCCAGTGGTATATAAGGTAGTTAAAATGACTTCTACAGCAGCAAAATGCTACATTTAATATGAATCTGAAAACATCAGATATAAAGAAAAACACTGACAGGAACTGCTTCACTGCATAATCACCACTTACATACGTTTACCTTAGTAAGGTTTAGAATGCAGAAATTTTACTTTTAGTCTCATATTTTTACAGCGGGGTTGGTATTATTGCTGGCTAGAAGACAAAATCAAATATCACGATATTCTGACAAAATACTTTAATATTGACAATACAATACTTTAATATTGCCTGGTTAGTTCAGAAAGTGACATCACTTTACTATAATGCAGCCTTTAAAACCAGGAAAAGACAACACGTATGCCATATCGTAATATTGCAAGATCCAAAATCTACGACAATATTTAGTCTCATATCATGCTGTCAATATGACATCAATATATGGCCTAACCCTTATAAATGGAGCAGTACCTGGAACGGCAAGCTGCTGTTTACTCAGCACTGGCAGAAATGTCCATGTCCATTGAAACCACACCATCTGTTTCAACCTTCCTCCCTCTCAAATCCATGCTTCTAAAATCAATGTAAGAAAGTCATCCAACTGTGAAAGGAGTCAACGCTGCCATCAGGGGACTGATAAACTGACTCTGAACTTCTTAACAAATGCATAGCTTGAGATTCGAGTTTCAGGGCCCTTCCCCATGTAGAAGTGTCTCACCACAGAGATTGTGGCCATGAGAGACAACATATTGAATTTATTGTACACTGCGGAGTTGGACTGTTGCAGAGTCCTAATGTGGATCTAAAAACTGCTGTGAATACAAATATAGAACAGTTGAAAGGTAGAGTACTCTATTCTAATGTAATCTGTGTGCAAGCTGGAAAAAAAATCTTATGTCACTCGGTCTATAAAAGGAAAACAAAAACTTCTGCTCTAATACAGCTGTACACTGACCCTTGTAGTATCTGGTATGTCTGTATCTGTTATACACTCACAAGCCACTTTATTAGATACACCTGTCTAGTACCTGGTTGGACCACCTTTTGCCTTCAGAACTACCTTAATTCTTCGTGGCACAGATTCAACAAGGTGCTGGAAATTTGAGTGGTCCATTGACATATTGACATGACAGCATCACACAGTTGCTGAAGATTTGTCGGCTGCACATCCATGATGTGAATCTACCGTTCCACCACATCCCAAAGAAGCTTTATTGGATTGAGATCTGGTGACTGTGTAGGTAATTGGAGTAAAGTGAAGTCACTGTCATGTTCAAGAAACCAGTTTGAGATGATCTGAGCTTTGTGACGTGGTGCGTTATCCTGCTGGAAGTAGCCATCAGAAGATGCGTGCACTGTGGTCATAAAGGGATGGACATGGTCAGCAACAATACTCAGGTAGGCTGTGGTGTTTAAACAATGCTCAGTTGGTACTAAGGGACCCAAAGTGTTCAAAGAAAATATCTCCCACTCCATTACACCGCCACCACCAGCCTGAACCGTTGATATGTTTCTGACCCTACCGTCGGAATGTCACAGCAGAAATCGAGACTTGAGACGTTTTTTTCCAATTTTCTGTTGTCCATTTTTGGTGAGCCCATGTAAATTGTAGCCTCAGTTTCCTGTTCTGTCCTGTAGTTTGAACTTCAGCAGGTCGTCTTGACCATGTCTACATGCCTGAATGTATTGAGTTGCTGCCATGTGACTGGTTGATTAGATATTTGTGTCAACAAGCAGTGGAAGAGGTATACCTAATGAAATGGCCTGTGAGTGTATATCATATAACAGATGTTATATATATATGACCGATGTCATAGGATTGCTGTCATTGTTGTATAGCCTTGGCAAACAGAGACTGAATGCCATAGAACATAGATTCTCAAACTGTTTTCTGAGTACCACTGGTGGTACTCAAACTCCCTGTAGTGGTACGCGGAGGAATGCCAGAAAATTAACTTAAAGAATTAAATATAAACATTTTAAATAAAAAATACTTATTCATGAATTGCTCAAATGTAATTTAAAACAAGTTTAGTCTTTCCTGTAATATTTTTTATTTCAGTATCAGCCTAGACTAGTTACAAAGTCATTTTCATGCACATAGCACACGCATGACTCATCCATCATCAGTTACCAGCTCAGCTGTGATGGCAAGATAGAAAGCGGAGGTAAAATCAAGAGACTGAAAGTGAATGCGCACGTGTGTGTGTGGGGCTGCTTCTTGTGGTGTATCAGAGCTGTGCGGAAGAGTTTAAGTGCCAGGTCTGGGGCTACCTCTTTGCACAGCATGGCTGTGATTGAAAAAGAGTCAACAATAAAGAATCTTCTTATTAGGAATAAACCTTCCTCCTGCACGAACTATCCATAGTTGAATAGGGTAGGCCTACTTTACTGGTTTGTAGCATCTGTCATAATGGTGTTACTTGAAGAGCCTAATATTTTCTGAGGTAGTACACAGTATAAAATGTTTGAGAAACATGGCTAGAGAAGATGACTTTGCTGTCCTTTGGGAAAAAATGGTGTATAAGACACTGCAGGTTGGTAGCAGGGTACTGTTTCGGGAACAACCCTATAGAGAGCCGAAGCGACCCCTTATGGTGGAACACCATGGAACCATTTATGCTGTTTTTGTCATGTTACATCTTTTAAATCATTTTCATCTTGTTAAGTCATTTACATCATTTTCATTTGTTATGTCTTCTACATTGTGTACATCTTGTTACATAGCGTATGTCATTTTTGTGTTGTTATATATTGTTACATTATTCTCATCTTGTTATGGATTTTTACATCATTTTCTTCTTGTTACGTATCACTATGAATGATTTTTTTCCCCTCTTGTTACATCTTTTTTGTTGTTTTTGTCATTTTATGACCTTTTCTTTGTTTTAGTATTGTTACGTCTGTCGTGCGTGATATGCACTTATCGATGCATCAAAGAATCATCTTTTTTATGATTTATTTTCCCATCCATTTAGGTTGAAATCAGTCATGATGTTAGCAGTGCATAATGATGCAATAATTCCCCTCAAATGCATTAAAACACAAACAAGCCTGTTTTGAAAATTTAAGGAGAATAAAGTGCAGATATTTGTTTTAAAATGAAGGGAGTACAAGTAAAAAGTTCTCAGAAAAACAAAAACTCAAGTAAAGTACAGAAACCTGAAAGTATATGAAAGTACAGTAACTAAGTATTTGCACTTACTTCCCACCTCTGCTGGTTTTCTTGTATGACCACTGACTGACTTACTGTGATGAGACAAACTGTTGTTCAGTTTTTTCCTACAGTTTATCTATGGGGGATATCATAGCTTTCTCAAGCACAGCCATGCCACTATATGTGCATTAGATGTTGCTGCCTGTCCTGCACCCTTTATCAATTTCATTGGAAACGTGACAGGCTCTCACATGACAGGTTTGAGGTGTCAGAAGAAATAAGTGCTGTGAGGGGAAGGTGAAGCATCGCTCAGGATGCTTGAATGGACACAAACCTTCTTCTGCACTACTGATCAGGGCATGCACAAACACTGCACTGTTTTTTTTTAAAATTTAAATAGAGACACTCCAATAATTATTCACTGTTACATTTCAACATGCCTCCAGTATCGCTATTATATGTATGTGTACATATATTGCTGTATACACATGCACACACACAATTATTATCTTGTAATCCTTTATTATTATTGTTATTATTATTAGTTTAATGTGAAAAAATGTGTGCACGTAAAATTATAATTTACACAGCCGAATAATTTTAAAAAACGTTTTATTTGATGCATTTTTCTGTAATGGATGCCAGCAAAATAAATATATTTTTCACACTGTCTCATACAAACCACCACCAGTTTCAAAATCAATACAAACCAGCACTGCACGGGAAAACATGCAAAACAGCAGACTTTTATGGGGACTTCAATAGTTTGTGTCATTGTTCTCTCTCTTTTTGTAGCTTTTTTTTTTTTTCAAGAAAAACGAGTTGACAGGTTCAACAAAGTGCTGCTGGAAAGTGTAGGACAGTTAGTGTAAGACAAAGCCCAATTAGCCTAATTAACACGTCTGCGAGAAAAGACGCGAACAAAGTGCAGCCTACTTGTCGTTTGTCCATTTCCCCGCAACGCAGGTGAATGTATTCATGTTAAAAAAAAACAACAACAACAAACAAACAAAAAAGCGACCTACCTCTGATGATTCAGATGCTCTGCTTTAACTTGCAGGTGTGAAGAGTCGACTGTTGAAAACGAGCCAAAGAAAACAAGTGACAGATGTTCTTCTCTGTTCTCCAGCTTCTTACACAGTCGACCGGTTTAATGAGTTTTTTCGCTAATATCAACTATATATAGTAGGCTATATATACATGGTTAAAAAGTCATAATTTAGTGAAATAAGTTCGTCCAGAATTCAAAGTGAAGACCGACGGTGCGCTGCCATTGAGACTCCACTCCGACTGGCACCACTTAGGGGAGACCAGGCACAGCTGCAACATAGCATGTAGGAACATCTTTATTGCCCACAGATAAGCTGGTGTGATGACACTGACTCTGCAAACACCTGGATAGGCTGTTTAAAAAAAAAAAATCTAACTTACATTTTGAATTCCTTACATTTCAATGAAGGCACACATCCTGAACCCAGATATGTAAAACATAATAAAGCGCTTGCTATACTTGGAGTCAAGGATTCTAAATTGTTCATTTGAGCATTTTCTGATTTTAAATGTATAGGGGCGGATCTAGAGGGTGGCAGAAATATATGTGCTGATTTTATTGCAAGCAATGTAATATTGCTTGGATAATCCCCCAAATATATTTTAACTCAAAAACATTATTTTGGCACATGAGTATAACATTAAATAGAAATATCTAAAGTTGGCATTACAAAACAGTATTTCTTTTTATTTGCTGATCTTCATACATTTTTCCAAATGCTTCTTATTTTGAATGTAAGCCCATCACTTAGCCTAAAATGGCTAACTAGGGGTCTCTCTCACATTAAAACAATGACAATATCAGAGGTGGGAAATCACTAATTACAAATATTTCTTTACTGTACTTATGTAGATTTTTCAGGTATCTGCACTTCCTACTCCTTACATTTTCAAAACTGGCTTGTTACTTTAATTTTAAGGCATTTGAGGCAAATTATTAATTGTTTTTATTTTGCATCTTTGCCTTCTGCCTTCTCAACATCAAGACCAAACACACATGAAGGACAATTACTTGTGTATCCACCAGTGCATATCAAGCATGACAGATGAGATGAAAACAACAAAAGAAGAAGAAAAATTGCATAACAAGATAAAAAAAAAGAGGCCATAAAAGGCATAACAAGACAAAAACGGCAAAACAAGATGGAAAAGACTTGATAAGATGAAAACTTATTAAAGATGTAACAAGACAAAAACAATGTAAAAGAATTGAGTCGAAAATGACACAAAAAGACAGAAAACAGCGCAACAGGACAAAATGATGCAACAAGATGAAAATGACGTAAGAAGACGAAACGAGACAGAAGAAGATGAAAATGGTGTAAAAGATGCTGCAAGACTAAACAGACAAGAGAGAGAGACTCAACGGCAGAGACAACGTGAGGTTCAATTAACTTTACACAGCAACAGGTGGTAGAAATGTCCTCCAGAGGGCTAATTTCTACTTTTCTATTTTGAGTACTTTTCAGAGCCTGTACTTTTTCACTTTTACTTGAGTAAAGAAGTTGAATCAGTACTTCTGCTTTTACCAGTCTGTTTTTACACATGTATCTATGCTTATACTTGAGTGACAAATATATGTACTTTTTCCACCTCTGGACAAGAGACATCGTTTGATGATGTGAGAAGTGTGGGATCATGGGACTTGTCAGCATTGTTAAGCAACTACCATTGCAGATGAGAGTAGTGGATGTTCCAGACCTAAAATCTAAAGGTTTGGTCTTACATCTCTCTGCAGTTATTATTATTATTTTTCCATCAGATTCTAAAATAAGATTCAGAGTGATCACTTATTACGTCAATTCAAGCTTTCTTTAAAGGTTCAAACTAACTTTAAGGTTGAGTCCTACATATAAAGACAGTTTGTCACTTATACTCTGTGAAGCCTCACATTTATTAATTTATTCTGAAAGCCACCAAACTAACTGTGATAGAGATGGAGGGAAGGTGATGCGCTGTCAGCCACTCCAGCCGCCCCACTGCACTGTGTAGTGTGCAGAGCAGGTGACATCTTGCAGCAGCTGTCACACTGTCAGCGGCTCAGAGGAGACGCTCCGCACTGAGCTGGGGTTTTATACCTGAACTATGAGCAGGAAAACAGACACTTTTACTTTCTGTGTGGAAATCTGATGTTTTTGCATCATATATGACAAAGAAAGCCAAAAAGGGAACAAATCATCAAAGCGTTATACTGAACAGCTAAATCTGAATCAAATTGCAAACTTCCGAGTAAGGTAAAGCCCTAGTTTGCGTGCAGAATTTCAGAGATGTTGGTAGCTGGTGGAGAGTCAGTATTTTGAAGCACAACACACTTAAACAACTCCGGCACCAGTGGCAGACTTAGGTTTTCTGAGGGGCAGGGGCAAAAAAAGTACAGCCCCAGCTGTACATAGTGGGGCACCGGTGCGCCAAAAGTCAAGATGCAAATCCCCTGTTTAAATTTAATTGTATTATTATGCGACTTAAAGTACAACAACTACAAGACCTCTGTAATAAAAACACACAGGGAACTAATTGCCAATACTATGTTCTGCATTTCTGCTATAAACAAAACAAAACAAAAAAACATCAGCAGTCATTGTCTGCAAGCAGGACCGGTGAAGGCTGCGCAGAAAATAAGTTCCAGATATACACTGACCTTAGAACTGCCCCAAGTGATAGAGGTAGCAGAGGCAAACTTGAATGAATCCGGCCATGCTCACAGTAGTTTACAGTTATATACAATTATTTATGCAGTATTATGGATGTTTGTGTAGGAATTGGGATTAGAATGCAGCAGCTCAAGGTAATGTAATGATTTACTGAATCTCATACATAAATAACTGAAGGAGACCTTGCAAGTGCATGTGCACCAGGAGGCAGGAGTGAATAAAACACTGGCTTTAAGACACAGTATTTGTTGTAGGTGACTAATTTGTCATGAGATTCTCCTTTGCTAATCAAGCCATTAAAGACACTACAGAACCATTCATTATATGGCCACATTCATTCATTATATGTTCACAAAAGTTGAACTCCGCATGAAGCAAAGATGCAAATTCATTCACGTGAAGGTGCCATAAAGGTGTTATGTTGCATTCACATGGATTCAGGCAAACGGAGGACAGGGAATACAAATAAGCAGTATGATGGGAACAGCAGGATGGCAAAATGGAATAAAACACATGAAACAATTTCTTCATGTGTATTATTTTATGGAATTGTTATAACAATGCATGTGGCTATAAAATGCTGCTTTCTCTAAATATGGTTTTACAAACCTAAAGTTAATGTTAAATTCTGTCTAAAAGTTAAGGTAATTCATTCATCAACTTGGATAGTGAAAGGAGAACTGCACTTTGTGTATCCCGTCTTCATGTTTGGATATGTCACCCTCTCATGTAACATGTTGGTATGATTTTAAGGTCTGGTCATATAATTCCAGATGTTGATGATTAGCTTCTTGTTGTCCAGATCGGTCATGTTTTCTCCTCGTGTGAGGGCGCTATGTCACATCCGGTTATAATTTCTGTTGCAGATGACAGTAAAAGATTAAAATGCCAGCAACCATTAGTATCAACGGGATTCTCTTCTGGTCTCATGTAATTTTACTTTTTAAGCAACATAAATCTGGGCATATAGTGAATGGGTTAGGGTTAGGGTTTTCAATGGCTTAAATAGCACATGGGAGTCAAATCAGCTGCCAAATTAAAGCAAACTACAATATTACTGTGTCTTTAAAGGTTGAGTCAGTAGGATTTTTCCCAGCTGTTCGTAAACACATCCGTACGTCAAATACCAACATTATGGGTTGGTGAAACATCCCGAGCAAACCAACAATCGTAAAAAAAATAAAATAAAAGGGGAAATACAGGCGGAGGGCAGGGTATTTGCAGATACAGACACTACCACACACTTTAAGTGGGTCATATGTGATGATTATATGAATCTGTACATTGTTTTTTAAAGGAAAATGTTGCAAATTATACCTTTAAAGTCAGAGCTTCATTCACTCCTGTCGCTCCTGCATGGGGCTCAATGAATCATATGCTTTTTTTTTTTTTTTTAACATAAAATTTGTGCTCTGTCTTTTGAGTAAGAAATGTAATATCCTGTGACATACAGTATCACCTTCATTGGCAAGGGTATATCAAGTAAATGCGAGTTAGCCTCGCATTTGGTGAAATGGCTCAAGTGTAAATGTATCCATAATGGTGCATACAGTTCATTGATATAATTCATTGATATCTAATTGATATACAGTTTATATACTGTATATATATATGTATATACATATATATATACATATACATGTATATATATACATATATATGGACTTATATAAATGAGATGCAAATGAGCAGCACTGTGGCTTAGTTCACACTCAATTCCGATTTTTTACACAGATCCGATTTTTTTGTTTGGCTGTTCACATTACTTTTTAAATGTGACCTATATTTGACCTACATTGATTCCCGTGTGAACAGTCCACGGCCCTGAACAGACCCGCATGCGCAGAAGAACAATAACAAAGGTGTCAGGACTAGGGATTAATATTTTTCCCGAAAATTAGACTTTTTCTATCCTGGGAAATTAACTTTTTTAAGAGCTTCACATCACTAAGCCCTGTCTTACTCTCATCGAAAGCGCGAGGTGCAGTGGATTTAATTTATTCAAGGTGTGTCCAAATCCACCTTTGCCGTGTTGCGCCAGGGGCACAGGGGTATAATCAGGCCCAGACTGGCCAAAGGGAGATCCGGGAGTATTCCCGAAGCGCCGGTCTGTGCTTGGCCTTCTGGCCTGCCAGCTGCCGCCTGCATGT